>JAFIRS010007391.1:0-25504 GCA_018342105.1 Gonioctena quinquepunctata | reverse complement strand
AAAAATATATTTTTCTTATTGTTTATAATAGTTTTTTTTATATTTCCATCATTCAAATAATTAAGTAGGAATTTTGTTAAGAATAAAAATCATAAATGGCATTTCTCAATAAACAAACAAAAAATAAAAAAGTAAATATGAATTTTTTTATTGTTTAGTAAGTTAACAAATTGTTATAAACAAATTCCAAGTCTCATCATATTCTTTCTCTGAAACTACTTGAAATTACAAAAACAACCATATGCAACAAAGTGTCGATTTTTTTTCTTTTACATTATTATATATTTTTCTAAAATTTTATTAAACGAAACGCACATTTAACAACTGAATTTTTCCGCGACGTTAATGATATAAATTCAGAGAATAATAATATTGGGGTAATATTATTCAATAATGAATAATAATATTTTTATAAACAGTATTATTGATTACAGAATAGAATTAATGGGTGTTCTTACATTTTAGATTTTCTTCAAAAGTTTATTTCCTCTTTCTGCGTTTTCTCGAAGGCTGGCAGTCCGATGTCGATGGTTGTTGTTCTATCGGTATTTCTTCCGATTGTTCGTCAGCGTCACGAACAGTTTCAGTGATGTCCAACATCATCATCACTACCATCATCGAAAATACCCCGGATCACTTGAAAATATCCAAGCTTAACTATATATTCACTTTCAACCATCTCCTCATCAGCATCTACCAAATATACCATATTATCATCATCTTCTTCGTCATTTTTCTCCACAATGTCAGCTGTATTGAAACAATTTTTACAGCTTCTTGAACATCGTAGCCCAGCCTTTTGACATCGCATTTTTTGCAGCAATTTGTGGTGGTACAAGTGCAATAGATCTTCGTAAGAAGGATCTTGTGGTGCTAAAGGCTCAGTGGTGCGTATAGGAAGATACATTGTTTCGGTGTTTTTTCAGCCCCAGTCCCCCGGATTCAAACTATTCCCAAGCTTCGTGGGATGTACATAAAATTACTAAAACAATTGAAGTGATATCGAGCATATGCATCAACCAAAGACGGCGTTGATTTAATAATGGAAGTAACTTTTGCTCCTAGTTCATCATGATGTACTAAAGCAACTTTCGGAATTTTATCTTTCATAATGTCTTTTTTTTTTTTTATGTTCTGGTTCCCACGAAAAGGGATATCCTGTAATGTTCAGAGAACATCGTGGGAACCAAGGGAAAGAAGGTAGGAGTTGGTGTTCTTCTTAAATTTCTGAAGGTTGTATGCCTCGGGGAACACCTCCCTAGGCAATGAGTTCCAAAGCCTCGCTGTTCGTTGGATGAACGAGTCTTTGGAAAGTGATGTTCTGCAGGTCTCCAAAGTGACCACGAAGGGGTGTGATGACTGAACTTGACGGGTTAATCTCGAAGAGACTGCCAAAGCAGGAACGATTGTTGATATTTCAGAAGAGCATCGCCCATGAAAATATCTATAAAATAGAGACAAATCGCCAACTTTTCTACGGTGTTCCAGACAAGTGAGCGAGTTTGTAAGCGAGGCATCACCGACGAGACGAATTGCCCTTTTTTGGACAGAATCCAATAGCCTCAGGATATGTTTAGGTGCCGCACTCCAAATATGGGAACAGTATTCCAGGACAGGTCGGATCTGTGCCTTATAGATCATAAGCAGCTGACTGGGGGTGAAATAGCTCTTGGCACGAAACAAAAAAACCAAGTTTTTGGGATGCACTTTTGGCAATGGACCTCACGTGATTTTCCCAGGAAAGGTTATTGCTGATAGTAATACCAAGCATCGATATGGATGGCTTCAGTGGTATGGTTACTCCTGACAAAGTTATGTTAGGCACAGTGAGATCGGCTTTTCTAGAGAAAAGACATGCTTGTGTTTTGTTTGCATTGAATTCTACCAAGTTATTAGATCCCCATTCGAGAATTGTTGCTAAGTCCATATTTATATTATTAACATTTCTTCCTCGTTCATTTCTGGTTTCACGGGCTGATATAGGGGCCCTGGAAGAGAAAGTGGTATGGAGGGTACTATCATCGGCAAAGCTGTGTACTGGACATGAAGTTGCTTTCAACAGGTCGTTGATGTGAAGTAGAAATAGTGTTGGTGCGAGAATAGATCCTTGCGGAACACCAGCATTTATGGGTAGAATGTCAGATGAAACTCCATCGACCACTACATGGAGAGACCTGTTTGAGAGAGAACTAGCAAGCAGAGAACACAGCTGAGGGGGCAAGCCATAAGACGGAAGCTTGGCGAGGAGTCCCTGGTGCCAAACTCGATCGAACGCCTTGGAGATATCTAATGCCACAGCTAACGTTTCTCCATACTTTTCAATAGATAGCTGCCATATATGTGAGACGTAAGCGAGCAGGTCACCAGTTGATCTCTGATGGCGGAAGCCATATTGCCTATCGTTGACAATTCCTGAGTCTTCCAGATATTTCATGAGCTCGATGTTGATGGCTTTTTCCATGACCTTTGAAATAATAGATAGCAGTGCGATAGGTCTGTAGTTGCTAGGTAGGGCCTTTTGCCTTTTTTGGGGCTGGCTGTACTCTTGCAATTTTCCAATTGGACGGAAATACCCCAAATTGTAAGAGTGGTTGAACAACTTGCAAAGAACAGGTGTTAGTTCGGGGCACATTTCTTGAGAACAATCGGCGGGATTCCGTCAGATCCGCAGGCTTTGTTGGTGTTGAGACCCAGCAAAATCTTTCTGATAGTACGTTGGCGAAAGGTGATCTCGGGCATGTGACTGTCAATAGGTGTAATGTTCGGGGGTTGTTTTCCCGATGAATCCAGAGTGGAATTTTCAGCAAATAGGTGCGCAAAGATATTGGCTTTTTCCTGGGCAGTCGTTGCTAGTGTTCCATCTTCTTTGGTTAGAGGAGGAAATGAGCTGGAAGTAAAGTTTCTTCCCACAGCTTTGGCGAAAGACCAAAATGAACGGGATCCGTTAGGACATTCAACAAGTTTTGATCTTATTTTGGCATTGTGGGCGTCTTTTGAGCATTCTATTGTCTCTTTGCATATGCCTCTAGCCTCGACATATGCTGCTCTGGTCTCAGGGCCCGGATTTTTTAGCCATCGATGGTATGCTGCCTGTTTGGAAGCCACAGCTCTAGAGCAGTTTCTGTTAAACCAGGTCTTATCGGATGATGTTCTTCTTTCGGTATTCGGTATGTAAGTTTGCATCCCCAACATGATGATTTCAGAAATTGTCTCAGCACATCGTGTTGGATCTACTGAAGAGAAACAAACTCTCTTCCATGGAAACGCTGAGAAAAACATACGAAGACCTTCCCAGTCGGCCGAATTGTAATGCCACATGAGACGGGGTGGTATTGTGCAGCTCGATGGTAAATGGAAAGAGCATGTTGTGGAGATGAGGGTGTGATCAGAGTTTCCAAGTGGGGCACAAACTTCTATTCTATACGGGTCAGGATTGGTGGTGAGGAAAAGATCTAGTGTATTGGCAGACTGGTTGTTGATATCAGGGATGCGGGTTGGTAGCTCGACCAGTTGTTCTAGACCATGAGTGATGGCGAAGGCCTCGGCTTGACGACCTGCATGAAATGACATATTTCGCTGCTGAAATGACATATTTCGCTGAAATGACATATTTCGCTGTGGAAGATTCCATCCAATTCTTTTGACAAAATGAGCATAGAGATTCGAAATCGGATACTTAGTGGATCTAGCTCGAGAGGAGCGACAAGGAGCTGGCGAATCAACAACTCCCGGAATCTTGGAGACCAGTAGATTAGTATAAATTGCATCGTTTGTGGACGAGGATTTCAGATTTTTCCTCGACAATTTCCACTTGTTATCGTTATATCCCTTACCATAACGAATTAATGTTTGAATACCGGGTTTCTTTACAGCTTTAGTTTTCTCACACACGAAACAGAACCTCTTAATATCCATGGTTACGATGAAAAATGAGAAGAACAATTGTACAGAAATAATGTCTTCAGAACAAATAAATCCAAATACCTAATAAATAAATGATAAATAATCTGATGGTAAAAGTTGTATTTAACTTTAATGAAACCGCACATCCACAAGGTTTACTACGGAAGACTAGCTTCCTTGATAGCTAAACATGACACATACAGACTTGATTGAGAGTTTATTTAAGAGAGCAACTAATGCTCTATAAAATCATCTTGAATGTTGATAACTGTATCTTTGATGGTTCAAATTACAGCGGTTTGTACTTAAAAATCAAGTACCCGCTGCAACTTTCATATACCGTAATTTTAGAAAAATCTATAAAAACTAAAAATAAAAAAATTCTACAATTTGTTGCATAATGTTGTTTCTGTAATTTTTTGTAGTTTCAGAAAAAAAATATAATGAGATTTGGAATTTGTTTATAACAAATTGTTAACTTAATAAAATGTTATTTTGTGTTAATCTATTGAGGAATGCCAACCAAGATTTTCAAAGAAAAAACATTCTTAAATAATTATTAAAATAATGACAATATGAAAAAAACTATTATAAACAATAGAGAAATATTGTTTAAGATTTTCTCAATAATTTTTTTTTGATATTGAACTAATCAATTTGTTTATAAACAATTTATTAATAAATGTGTAATTTTTTTTTTCGAATGTTATGGAATGCCTTTGTTTGATGCAAAAACAACTATGGCAAAACATATAAATAAAAAATAATTTTTAACAAAATTTTTTTAATTTTAATTTTTTGTTAACTCAAAAAAATTCTAAAAAACAAAATGAACAACTTTTAAATACATTTATAACGTGATCTTGTTGAGTATATACATAAGATGGGCTCCAAGGCGCGAACAATTTTTAGAGCTATTATTTAAACATTTATGCCGTTTTTTATGAAAACCGTGGTCCGAATAATAAGGACTAATTAACGAATGCCTAACTTGTTGAAAAATATACTTATTTTTTTTTCCAACGGGACCTCACTCTTCCAAGTGTTAGAAACACACCATGATTTATTCAAATTCGAATTCAAATCACGGAGCCCTATTTTCAGCGTTAAAAATTACTCAAATTCGCGTAAAACGTTAATTTGCAATTGGACAGAATTGCAAACATTGTGCAAATTGCAGGTATATTCCCCAACTTCTTTTCTTCATCCCTTGTAAAATTTGCACACGCAATTTTCAACCGGAAATACTAATAATCCTTGATTACGTTGTAATTAGCGCTAATTCTGTTTACAAAATTACAAAAATCCCAAAAATGCTTTAAATTTGTCATGTGTACGGAACATCAATAAATTATGGATAACGCTAAAAACAGTCTTTGCAAACTTTGGTGGCAAAATTTCAAGTCGCCAATTGAGTTTGCACCTTTTTCAGTATCCCGGAAGATGACGGAAATGAACATTATTGTTAGGAGCAATTTTCGCAAATGCCACAAAATTCCAAACTTTGTGCAATTTTTTCTTAAAGTTCTGCTATGGCAGACAAGTCTACCTATAAGTTTGCAACCCTATAAAATGTCGGGAAAGACGGGCAATATCATATTTCTCTAGGAAAAACAATGCATACATAATATTTTATCCCTATATTTCAACTTCAAGTACATATGAAGCAAATTTGTGAGTTTGTGATGTCGCCTATTATCTGTTTTTCAGAGAATTATGGAATAAATCTCGTGAAATGTAAAAGAATTCTCTAATATAAACTCTATTGTTTTATTGAAAATTGTCGAATAAAACTATGTGTTGGAACTATACAGTGTTATCATCTGATATAACCATTCGGTGGAATCGTCTAATTTCACTATCGGGTATCATGAAAATGACGATATAACTTGACAAATTGCTTAATAGGACGAAAAAATTATCGGCTTCAGTAATTTGGTCCTTGAATAATTTATCCTCTGATAATAAAAGCCGATTCCAACAGATCGGGTACAATTGTTGAGCGAGAATTGCAAAAAGATTAACATTTCGCGAAAATCGCCTTAATTGATAATATTCCATTGCTTTGCCAACGTTTTATGGGTTTGCAAATTCATACGTCAACTTGTTCGCCTCTCCAGAACTTTGAGAAAAAAATGCACACAGTTTGGAATTTTGTGTCATGCGCGGAAATCGACTCAATTGACAATATTCCATTGCACTGCTTTCCCGACGGTTTATATGGTTGCAAATTCATAGGTAGACTTGTTTGCCATTCCAAAACTTGGAGAAAAAATTGGCACAATGTTTGGAATTTTGTGTCATCCGCGAAAATCGTCTTAATTGATAATATTATATTGCCCTGTTTTCCCGACATTTCATAGGGTTGCAAATTTAAAGATAGACTTGTTTGCCATTCCAGAACTTTGAGAAAAAATTGCACAAAGTTTGGAATTTTGTGTCATTCGCGAAAATCGACTTAATTGATAATATTCTATTGCCCGGTTTTCCCGACATTTCATAGGGTTGCAAATTTATATGTAGACTTGTTTGCCATAGCAGAACTTTAAGAAAAGAATGCACCAAGTTTGGAATTTTGTGGCATTTGCGAAAATTGCTTCTAACAATAATGTTCATTTCCGCAATCTTCCGCGATACTGAAAAAGGTGCAAACTCAATTGGCGACTTAAAATTATGCCACCAGAGTTTGCAAAGCACGAAAATATTGTTTGCAATTTCGTGACTTCCAAAACTCTGCCCCTGACACTGTTTTTAGCGTTATCCATAATTTTTTGATGTTCCGTACACATGACAAGTTTGCGAATTTAAAGCATTCTGGGGTAACGGAACCATGAATTTTCCACAAATTTGCACAATGTTTGCAATTTTGTAATCAGAATTAGCGCTAATTACAACGTAATCAAGGATTATTCGTATTTTCGGATGAAAATTGCAATTTGCACAATGTTTGCAATTTTGTCCAAGGAGATATTGCAAATTAACGTTTTATGCGAATTTGAGTAATTTCCGGTCACCGGATGAGTGTGCAAATTTTTATATTTAGTCTTTACTGGATGCCTCAACATCCGGCAGGGTTGAAGAAATGTTTGTAATTATTGTGAATTGGCGGTCTATTTTGACTTGCGTACTTTGGTAGTTTACGAGATGAATGGGGAACATGTTCTCGATGCACATGGTTTCAAAATTCCAATGACTAGCCTTTCCAGATGATTATAAACGACTATAAGAAGAATTTCCTTTGAAATAATGGATATTTTCCAGTTCTTACTACTAGTGAATATCCAAATCGGTAATCTTTGAGTTTCAAGTGAACATTTCTGAAGTGTTTCGAATAAAAAGGTATCCACTAAGGCAGAAACTGTGCGTGGAAAAGTTACTCATTCTAAATTATTGAAATTTTTTAGTACAACACATTTTGAAATTGGGTTCGATTGAATTTTTATGAAAGACAATAGGCGAGGATACGATACATTATTTTCGTTTCAAATATGCTTTGAAATACATAACGCATGTATAAATGTACCCAGACAACATTTTTTAAGTCGAATTCAATTACAGCAGTTCCCATTAGTTTAAAAAAAAACAGCAAATTTTGAAGCAACCAATATTGGCGCTCTTTGTGACGTAAACGACCGAGTAGCCAATAGGCGTAATCGGATTGATTGTGACATTAAGTGGCAATGTTGCCAAGTTTCTTAAACTATAAATGTCAGAACTAGAACACTTTTCGTAATGTCAAGCAATGATGGCGGATTTGAAGGGTCTAAAAACATTCGATCTGCCATAAAACAATATATTGTTGGTTTAAAGCACACATGTTGTATGTCCATAAAGGTTAGTTTTGAGGAAACACAATGTGCAAGTTTACTTGAATAGTATCAATAATGAGAACTGTATAAAATCAAAGTTGCGGAAGTAAATTCATTTGAAATTTATCATTGTTGCAAGTATTAAGATTGTTTTAACGTAAAATTGTATTTAAAACACTTAAAAAGATCTAGAATGCTATGGATCGTGTAAATCGCTACATTCTTGATCAAGTAACATGGGAAATATACGACTTTGAGGATTATGACTTCACAGTAGTTTTAAGAATCATTTAAAAGTCGCAAATATGAATTTTTCCAGTTAATTTGATTTTTTCCAACGGGTAGGGGGTGGCTCGTCGGCTTTTCGTAAAAGATCATTTTTTTACGAATAATTTGAAACCACACACTTACACTTTATTCTTACTATTTTTCTGAATGATTGCAAGAAGCGATCATACCTAATGCGTATTCGGTATACTTATACACAAAGTCCTGTTACTCTAGTTATCCGTGACAAACAATTGAAGCTGTTGCTAGGACTACCTAAACAAATGGGCTAATGAATATGCTGTCACTTTGAAAAAATTATTTGTTGCGTAGTTTATAATTTGATATGGAAAATTATACTAGAAACGAAAAAATTTACATGTTGCTAATTTACGGAGAAGCAAAAAAGAATACAACTGATGCAGCTCTAATTTATGCTCAGAGATTCCCTAATCAACGCCATCCCACTAGGCATTATTTTCCAAAACTGGAAAGGAAAATGCGAAATGAACCAGAAGAAAATGCCAATAACTTCATCGTCAGTGAAGAAAAAGAAGTAGACGTGTTGGTCTATGTTGAAGTGAATTGTACGGCGTCAATTCGCCAAATTGTTTCTGAGTGTGATATAAGTTATTCGTCCGTTTGGAGAATTCTTCACAAATATAATTATCGATCATTCAAGTACCAACTACACCAACATCTTTACGATAACGACCACAACCGAAGATTAACTTATTGCAACTGGTTTTTGACTAAATACAGAGAAGATGTACGTTTTCCATTTGAAATTATTTATTCAGATGAAACTCGATTCACCAACTTGGGTCTGTTCAATCGGAATAATAAAAGGTACTGATCTCAAATAAATTTACATCTGTTGCAAAAAGGAAATTTCCAAGAGCGATTTGGTTTCAATTGCTGGATGTATTATCGGAGGAAAACTTTTTGGGACAATAACTTTCGATGGACAACTTACTGCGGAAATATATCTACAGTTCCTTAGGAATCAAATTAGTGATTTCATTGAAGATTTGCCACTGGCTAACCAAGTTGATATCCATTTCCAACAAGATGGAGCGCCACCTCACAATTCTCAAATCGTCTGAATAACACCTTCCCCGAAAAATGGATTGGCACTCATGGACCTATTCAGGGGCCTGCGAGGTACATTCTTAAGTTGTCATATTTTTTCATAATGTATTATTTATTTTTCATATTCTAGATCACAAGATCTTACTCCGCTAGATTTTTTTCTCTGGGGAACAATAAAAATCAGGTGTATAAAACTACATCAGCTGCTCGTGAAGAACTGGAGTATAAAGTGAGGATGGCATTCCAGAACATCCCTGCGGAACAGCTAATCAATGTGGTGGGCGCAACAATTGAAAATGTTGAACTTTGCCGTGATCAAGGAAGAGGCCATTTTGAAAATTTAGAACCTTAACACGTTCACTGTCCTACGACCCATATATGGGTCGTTAGTTCATTTTCCTATAAGTCCTGCGAACAATATGTGGGTCGTAATGTTTTGTTATAGCCCAATACTGAAGAGGTCGTGTCAGTCAATTATTGCTTTCTTTAAGAGGACTCTAAAGGAAAAAAGGTACATTTCAGTATAAAACAACATTTTAATCTGTCAAAAAATAACTGAGATACAGCATATCAAAAATGGGTTTACAAAATATTGAAAATGTTCTTATTGAAAGTTTTATTACACAGGAAACAAAACGGGAAGATGTAGAAAATCAATAATTTTCTGCGTAACACGAAATAAAAAACGCTTGGTTGCACTGACGGCAAACAGTTGAGACTTTCTTAGTTTTTTTACATGCTTCTTTTGATGTGAGAGTATCTCTCAACTTGGTATAACACCCTTGGCAACGTTTTCTGTATATTTTGTCATCACCACCTCTAGGTAGCTCCTCTAGCTTATAAGCTCCCTCCTCATGCTTTTTTTGCTTTGTCATCTCCTCATTTTTTTTTGAGAATGCTGCGAATAAGAGATTCTCTAAGCTTTATCGCTTATAATTTATATACTGATATTTTACGACCCACATAAAGGTCGTAGGACGTAGGTCGTATATCTAAATTATCACAGAGTCCTGCGAACCACATATGGGGCATACAAATTTAAATGGCGACGTATAACGGTTAGCGGAAAAATGGCATTAGGAGAATGAACGTGTTAATGGACTAATTTGCAACTTTTAAATTAGTATATTATGCAACGATCATATAATGATGGTTATTAATACACGAGCATTAACCGGGGTACGAAACGAGCCGAAGGAGAGTTTCGTATGGTTTATGCCAGTGTATTGATAACCATTACATGAGAGTTGCATACGCTATTTTTTTAATTTTTTAAAAAAAAATACAAAATTGTAATTAATGGTATTACCTTGGTATTACCATGGATATAGGAAAACTATAAACATTCTATTTATATTTATATTGAACATAATAATTGTAATTAATCTGATTTCTTGAAAATATTAAGATTATTTATTGTGCAGTTTGAAAAGTTTATTCCAGGTCCCACTGATCTGGAAGTGGCAGGAATATTTACATTCATTTCAATATTGCTAGTCTCAATAGAGTTCAATGTTGTATTGAAAATGCTGATTTTATTCTGAACCGAATTTTCAATTTAGCCTTCCGCCACTGAATTGGATTTCCAGCCACCATGACGTTTTAATGCAGTAATATCACCACCGGCATCAACTAATACGGTTGCAGATGTCCTTCGAAAACAATGCCCTGTATATAAATTCGGATCAGGCAGATTTAAATATGTTGCTTTTTGCTTCCCTAAATGACCAAATCTATTGACACCAATGTTTTGAATTGTGCATTTTCCATTGAAATAATTAACGAAAAAAGAAGGGGTGGGGCAAATTTTCGGCCGTAGATTCATATATTTTTTACTAATTTCGTAGTATTTGCCGGTAATTGTAAATGTTCGTTGTACTTTTGTTTTAGTTTCTACCACATTAACAATTGAGATTCCATTCATATCTTTGACATTTTCACATTTTAGGTCATGTAGTTCATGCCTTCGACATGCTCCCATTATTCCAAAAATCATTGCACCTAAAACAAAGAGATAAATTTAAAAAATACAACCATAAGAAATAAAGAAGAGAAAAAAAAATGAAATAAAAAGCAGGATGACCTAGGCTAGCTTCGAACCCACGTCTCATACTGTAGTCTATAGTTCAAATCTAGCGCCTTAGTCCGCTTCGCCACGAGTTAACTCATCAAGTTTTCTCGACATTAATGAAATACATCATGCATGAGTCGAATGGAAAATGTAATCATGATAAAATTTAAAAAAATGCAATGTTAGGTAGATACTTACTTTTATAAATAAAAATTTTTCATCGAGTGCTTCGTCGATAAACGTTTTTATTTGTTCAGGTGAAAATATTTTTGATTTTTTCCAACATATCCTTCGGATTTTCGCTTTAATAAAGCTTGTAGCTTCTTATATTCAGAAATGTCTATATTATAGTTAATTTTAACCAACGATTTTATTATTGAATAATGTGTCCATCTACTAGATGATTTCATAGATTCCATCAATTCTTGAAAATAAGCAATCAACACATTTTCGGAGAATGTCGAAATATTATTTGTATTTCTCCAGTCCATAAACCGTTGATATAGTTTTTCGTACACTTTCTTAGATTTTTGGGGAAAAATATTTTGTACTGTATTTTCTGCTTTCTCCGATATGTGTGGGGGCGTCGATGGTAATTCTTCTATATCGCTGATATCAGACATTTTGATAATATAATTATCGAAGTTTAGCTATATTCTACGAAAATTTAATACCTTCTGATTTTGACAAATGAAACAATTAGATGGGAATCTAGGACAAACGTCAAATGCACAGTACGCTTGATTGAAAATTTATGGGTTTCTATTGATCAAAAATCTGTATCGTTATGAAAAATCTGTATCATAATGGATCTCATTATGAAAGGGATTATGGGCATATAAGTGTATTATTATAGTACGGGTGTACAAAAAATTCTCAAAACGACTGTGAAGTCATAAGCCTCAATGTCGTAGTTTTCCCATGTTACTTGATCAAGAATGAAACGATTTACACGATCCATGGGCATTCTAGATCGAAAAATAAACATTTGAACAAAAATGACTTCATTTGTCAAATATTGACAAGAGAGGTGTTGTTGGATTCAGAATGTCATTCTCGATCGATATCAGTAAAAATGTATGTCCCTTTTGAAAATCGAAAGTTGGGGTCACTTCCGGTCAAACCGGAAGAACGGCAAAGCGAACAAATATGTCAAAAAATGTAAATTGAACTATAATACACAACCTCCAAATTTTGTTTTTCTATCTTCAATAATACAAAAGTTATAGGGGTGAGCCTCCTTGGAGAATCACCCGGTATATGCACAACATATTCAAATAGTCATTGGTAATACTGTGCTCTTTAATTGGGTAATTTTTCATGTCTTACAATCACAAAGCCTTGCAGCTCCTTCACTCGGTTGGCAGATATAGAAGGTAGGCACCCCTTTATATTTTTTCTTTATATTTTCCATGACTTTCGTCACCGCGCTCGAAAACGCCAACGTTACGGTGCATCCCCCGAACCCAGCCCCTGTCATTCGACTTCCCAACACTCCCTCAACTTCTAAAGCCAACTCCACCAGTGTATCCAATTCTTGACATGATATCCTGAAGTCTTCCCTTAGAGAACGATGGCTCTCCACCATCAGCTCCCCAAAGCCTGCGTAGTTGCCCTGCTTCAACATTTTTGCGCCAGTGGTGATCCTTTGGTTTTCCGTGATGACGTGCCTCGCCCGTTTGATGACTTTTACTTCTTCCTCGTTGATGGCTTTACGGCTTTCCAGGTTTTGAGGGGTGGCGTCTCTGAGCGTGACTTTGTCGAGGATTGTCGCAGCGTCTTCGCATTGTTTCATCCGCACGGAGTGGTCACTACCTCCAAAGGAAAGATGGGTTAGGATGGAATTTGTTTTCACGTTCCGAAATTGTATTTATTTTTTGTTTTGTTCATGAGCAGGAGGACTATCGAAACACAACCCTCTGTGTTTACACTTTTAGTGCCAACGTTTCGACGAAAAATTGTCGCCTTCTTCGGGGCTCAAATGTAGACACCAATAATCAAATTACATTTGAGCCCTGAAGAAGACGATAATTTTTCGCCGAAACCTTGGAGAGTGTCGAGTTTCAATAGTCCACCTGCTCATGAACAAAGCAAAAAACAAACAAATGAATAGGTTAGGATCATGGAAACATGTAGACCATGAATTTATCATTTCACTATTGTAACGAATTTTATTGAAATAAAACTTCTCTAGGTGCGACGAAGGGGTAACTGAATGCTTTGGATGACGTAGACATAACGGAAGTGAACAAGCGGTGTATACAGGGTGTATCAATGATACGTAGGTGGACGATAGTTGCTTTCCAATTTGAGGTAGAAAAAAATGTCCCATATGATAGTTGTAGAGAGCAATGGAAGCTATGTGTGACTTGTCAAAGTTATGTTTTCTTGAATGAAACACACTATATATTCTGACTGCATTGAATTCCAAAAATATAGGGTTGTATGAGTTTATACCAGGTGGTCCGGGTGTTATGGTGGGATTAATTTCACAAAATGGGTTCATTCAACACCAATTATCTCAAAATCGATAATGTGGAATGAGAAAATGTTTAAAATTTCAACGAATGGCGCTTTTCCTATACAGGGCCAACCAAAACTTGGGATCACTTTTTTCTAAGTTTTTTTTCCAAATGTGAAATTTTCCTTTTTGAATAATTTTTTAGCAGAAGAAGCTCTTAGTAATGATATCTTCAAGTGGATACTTTGTTCCACAGTGATGTCACAAGAAATAGATGCATTAAATAAGGCATATTGAAGGCAGTTTGGCTCTTGGATTCAGTATTGAGAAAATACCTTTCCAATAATTTTTGAATTCCAGACAGAACCTCTACAATTATGAATTATCACCAGAAGTATACAGAAATACATTTTTATCTCATATAATTCAAACGTGCATGTGGGTAACCAATGATGTGGGAGCTGTTCAGTGTCCGGCAGTTTTGTGCTCCCGGCAGTTTTGTTTGATTTCAGTTGTTAAAATCTTGGTTAACCAATTCAAAATAGACATACACGTACAAGTGTGGCATTAGTGATGGATGTTGAGTTGAAGTGCTTTGCATAACAGGTGTCCACTAAAAATCGGTACAAATAAACAAAATCATGATAAATTCAGTGCCACAAACACATAGCCCGGCCAAAATAGTGGCCACTGTTTTTGCGTGGTCATTCCGATGAGCTACATTGTTTTCTGTTTTTCTCCGAATATCAGCTGTTTTGCCCAGTGTTGTGGAGTTTCCTTGAGGTCACTGAACCAGAAATAATGACAGACAACTCAGAATTTCCCGATATCGCACAATTTGGATTACAGCTCCGATTAATATTACAGAAATTAAAGAACCTTACTGATAGCGTTGTCGATATTCGTAATATTCTACTCGCGCACGATCAAAAGCTTGAAAGGGTGTCCACACTAGAAACCGACACTCACGGGCTATGTAACAAAGTGCTAGAAATAGAGACCACAGTGCAAGCTCTTCACCACGAAAATATATAGATGGAGGTAAAAATTCGCCTCGAGCGAGAAAATAATATAATAATATTCGGAATGGATGAACGACTGGAAACCGAAGCGACTGTGATAGACTTCATAAATGACATTGCCCCAAGTCCCGAAGATAAGTGGTATAACTAAGGCCCAATACAGACGGTACAACACGACACCTGAGCAACATGTCGCTCGAATGTCGCCGCCATGTATTCAAATGCAGATATTCACACAGAATACGACATGGAGGGGATGCGACAACTAAAATACATGTTTCCGATCAACATTTTTATTTAGTCGCCAGTCAACAATTGCCAAGCGATACACACGTTTTTAGAAATGTCCTCCGAACGAGAAGTAATTTAAAAATCACTATGGCAGTTGAAAAATAATTCCCGTGTTTGTATAATTTTAAACGGGCAGATTATTCAAGGAAGGATATTACTGAAAAAGCGTGGATTGAAATTTCAAAGGAAACTGAGTTTTCTGGTAGGTAAAAATTTTATTAATGTTTAAAACACCGTTGCAATTTTTTTTTGTATTATTTTTTGAACAGCATTTATTTTGCCAAGGGAGAGCAACACGTGTCGTTGGACCTGAAGTCGGTTATAAATTAATGACTTCTCGCAGGACAATGTTATTTTGCTGCCTGTTTGGGGTTCTTGTTGGTTCGTTTATAAATGTTGTATACTGAGGCCCTTCCCGTTTTTGGTCAAAATTATGTAAAATACAAACAGCTTTTATTATATTTACTGTATTCGTTATTTTTCTGCATCGAATTGGCGAGCCCAATAATTGGAATTCTTCTGCCATCATTCCAAAAGTACATTCAATGGTTTTTCTCGCCCGACTCAATCTATAATTGAAATATTTTCTTTGTTATCTAGTACCGTCGAAATAGAGCAAACCTCCCTAATGTTACAGGAGGCCATAATAACTTAATATCATAACAACTGCCCTTTAAAGCGCAGCACCACTGAAGGCAAAGTGAGCTGGTGGAACACCGAACTCACATATCTTAGAAATAAAACGCGCAAACTATTTAATCGCGCGAAAAAAACTGGTGACTGGGAGGATTATTCCAAAACTCTTACAGAATACAACAAAAAAATTAGAGGGGAACAAAGAAAGTCATGGAGGAAGTTCTGTGAGGACATGGAACAAACCTCAGAAAGAGCAAGACTCCACCGCATCCTTTCCAAAGACCCCATCAATCCGTTGGGGACTCTCAAAAAACCCAACGGCAATCACACCAACACTGGGAAGGAAACTATAGAACTCTTGCTCCATACACACTTTCCAGGATCCACTGTCACCACAAATCAAAACCCCAGATATGAAATCCCTGCAAACCTTAATTTGAGGGCAAAAGAGCAGACTGGGAAGTGGCTAAACGAACGGTAACTCACTCAAAAGAAGTGTGGGCAATGAACTCCTTCAAGCCTTACAAGTCTCCGGGCCCAGATGGAGTATTTCCCATACTACTTCAGAGCGGAGTTGAATATCTAGCACCAGAGCTGTGCAGACTGTACAGGCTGAGCCTAGCACTGGAATGGCTACCTCAAACCTGGAAAACTGTAAACGTGGTCTTTATTCCAAAACCTGGACGGGACTCATACGACCAGGCAAAGGCATACAGACCAATGAGCCTATCGTCATTTCTTCTGAAAGGCTTAGAAAAACTGATAGATAGAGACATAACGGAAACCGCTCTTGTAGAACGGCCTTTACATCAAAACCAACATGCCTATCTAACAGGAAAATCATGCGAGACAGTTCTTCACCAGCCTGTTTCAAGGCTTGAAGAGTCTCTAGCAAACAAAGAAATTGCACTATGCACTTTCCTAGACATCGAAGGAGCCTTCGACAACACCTCCTTTGAAAGTATGGTCTCTGCGGCCACTCGGAGAGGCATTGACGAAACCACCTGCAGGCTTCACAATAAACAGGTCCAAGCCAACATGTTCGAGGAAACAGAGCAGGTTGAAATTTCCAGAGGGTAGAGGTACCCCACAGGGGGGCATACTCTCCCCCCTTCTGTGGGACATGGTTTTAGATGAACTGCTAATTTCTCTGAATAACCAAGGGTATTACTCTCAAGGGTATGCAGATGACTTGGTCATCCTCATCAAATGAAAGAATACTCGAACAACTTAGAGCTAATGCAAAATGCACTGACGACAGTAGAGGAATGGTGTAACAGAGAGAGCCTAAGGGCAAATCCGAACAAAACAACACCAATTCCCTTCACCCGAAAAAGAAACCTGAGAGATCTCGGTGAAACATTACAATTACTAGAGCAGGTAAAATATCTAGGGCTGATTCTTGACGAGAAACTAACCTGGAACCCGCATCTTCAACATGTAACCAATAAAAGTAAGATAACCTTCATGATGTACAGGAGAGCTTTTGGAAAAACCTGGGGGCTCAAACCGAAAGCCATGCACTGGCTTTACACAGCGGTAATGAGACCAAGAGTAACTTATGGCTCTCTTATGGTGGCCAAAAACAAATCAAAGACAGGCAAAACCAACCTTTGGGAAAACCAGAGGCTTGCCTGTCTCTGTATCACGGGTGCAATGAATAGCACTCCAACAGCTGCAATGGAAATCATCCTAAACCTCGAACCCTTGACTTACTTGTCATTGGAGAGGCCAGGATGAATGCATACAGACTGAAACAAACAAAAAACTGGAGAATCCGAACAACTGGACATACCAGAATCACTCATGTAATCAATATCGAAGAACTCGAAATGATTTCAGATTACATGCAACCCCTATACTCATTCAAAAAACCATTCAAAACACGAACTGACGGATCTGGATGGGCCCCGAGTATAGAATCACAATCAACTGCGGACATAGTCTGGTACACAGACGGTTCAAAGACAGTTGAAGGAACGGGATCAGTATTACATGGGGTAAGGCCAAGAAGGGACTACATAATACCACTCGGCAAATGCTTCACGATATTCCAAGCTGAAACACATGCTATTATGGTATGCATTCAGAAGAATCTAGAAAGTGGTCATAGGAAAAAACACATCTACATTCTGACTGTCAAAGTGCTATCAAAGCACTCAACTCTATACAGATAAAGTCTGAACTGGTCTTAGGCTGCCTCTAGAACCTCATTGAGCTGGCAAAACACAACAAGGTCACCTTGATGTGGGTGCCAGCTCATAGAGGCATTGAAGGCAACGTAAAAGCGAACCAGCTAGCTCGACAAGTATCTGAAACGCTATTCACAGGGACAGAACCTGTGCATGGGATTAGCAAAAACCGATGCAGGACCCTGATCGACGAGTGGATAAAAAAAAGACACCACCAATATTGGGATCAAACTGTCGGGCAAATACACAGCAAAGTCATGGTAGGGCACCCAAACCGGACCCTGACGGCTGACCTTCTGAACCTGAACAGAACAAAGGCACGTATAATAGTAGGTCTGTTGACTGGACACTGCGGCCTAAGAAAACACCTAAACACCATGGGAGTATGCAGGGAACCGTGGAGTGTAGGCTGTGTGATGAAGAGGAGGAAACAGCCTCTCACATTATCTTCGACTGTGACGCCCTAAGTAGAAAGCGACACAGAAACTTCGGAGAGATCAGCCCGGAAACAGGCATGAATCCGAAGAACCTTATCAACAGGCTACCAAACCTAATTGAAGGCACAAACCTGTTTGAATGAGGAACCACTGATGACAGAGACCCCAGCTGGTCGCATTGTCAAGGGAAGCTAAGTGCCAACCCTGTCTCTGGCTCGTCAGTTTTCAACCAACCAACCAACCAACCAACCAACCAACCAACCGTTGAAGGATATGGTCTTATCAAATTCCGCTTTGGAGGAAATGCATTGTCCCCCATAAAATGGAACGGGAAATCTTGCTGCGACTCATCATGAGTCAAAGGTGAACTTTCCGGAATGTGAAGACCATTTCTTTCTAACCAATAATGCATTCCGGATTCTCTAAATATCCCGCCATCGTTATTTCTCCCAGCATATCCAGTTTCCACCAAAGTAAACAAACCATCAGCGTCACACATTGCCATTGAAACAATTTAATGGTATTGTTTATAATACAAGTTGGTTGACCCAGAATTAGGAAGTTTTTCAATCCGTATGTGTTTCCGGTCTATCGCGCCCGAACAATTCGGTATGTTCCAGACTTCATGAAAACGCAGAGCTATATTTCTCCAGTTTTCAGTATTTGGTAGTTTCATGTGCTCATCTGTCAGTTTTTGCCATATAACTCGTGTTGTGTCAGCTACAATTTCTGCTACAGAACTGTGTCCTACTTGAAAATATAGTAACAGAGATATGAAAGAAAGTGCAAGATCCTAGGTATCTGAAACAAAAATATCCCATATATAATAACAATAATAATGATAATCATAATGATAATTCACTGTTTTTTTTTCAGTACCAGCCTCAAGCGGTTCCTCGGCAAAGTCAAAGAAACCATACTACCTTCATGATTATTTGCTGTTTCTTCTGCCTTATGTAAAACCAATTAATAGAAGTGAATCACCAGGGAATTCAAATCCACCAAATTCTACAGAAACTCAAGTATCTTTGCAAGTAGAAGATACTGCCACAAATAACCATGAAGAATCACCTGCGCCGTCACCATTAGAAGTGTTTTTAAATGATAACTACCAGAATGAGGATTATGTCCCTTCGACTGCAAATACTCCGAAGAATACTCAGCCTAGCACAAAAGTTAAAAAAAAAGAATATGCAAGATAATGTGGGTAAATCAGTTTTGAAATGACTGCAAAACAAGAAAAAAAAAGCCGCGCCTACTGATGATAATAAAACTGCTAGAAAATATTTTCTGCTTAGCTTATCACCTAACGTTAAAATTTCTAGTCGATGATCAGATGCGACATTTTAAACTACAAGTTCTACTCTCAATTAACAACATAAAGAACAGCTCAGGAACAGCTACAATATCAACACCATATTCTTCCACTGCCTCAAATAATGACCCATACTCTTCATCAAGAAGTGCTTCGCAATCATCACAACATCCATTTGAAGATGCAAGCGGACAATCGGCCAGTATATACAAATTTATACTCTTATATCTCGAATGTTGCGTCAGAGACTCCAAGAACACCCAGATAGCAATAACTTCACGGGCAACTGAATATGAACGGAAACAACAATCTCAGAGCCCACAATATTTATGGGAAAATCTTTGAAATACAATGACTTTTTAATACTATTTAAAATGTTATAAAAATCAAACTTAGTATTCGAAATATAGTTTTTTGCTTACCTAAGTGTTATGAGTAACCTTTCCTCTGCACTGATACATTCTCTCATAACTGTGTATCGTTTCTGAAGAAAAGGTCTCACAACTCTTAATAATTTTCGAAAACCTTCTTTGGACATCCTATAAAAGGCCTGAAATTTTCTATCGTTCAGCCTTAATTCTCTCGCTGTTAGAAACAGTCTTCTCCTTTTGTTCCTCGCGATGTATGGATGTACCCAATAGTTTCTTCTCCTTTTTCTTCTTCGATTTCGCAAATATAAATAGAAAAGAATGTCTCCTTCACTGGAAAGAGAGTCTTCCTCGCTGCTGTACATCTTATAAACTCGCTATTGCGACAATTCCAATAATAACTGAAATCGTGTCGCCTCGTCTGAATGCAAACAGACGACGGCAACATTCGAACGACATGTTGCTTAGGTGTCGTGTTGAACCGTCTGTATTGGGCCTAAGCTCGGTAAGTTATGATGCAGGAAAATATCGACCGATAAAACTCGAACTTCATGACGAACTGGATGTGTTAAATAAGTTAAAAAACAAATGAAGCCCCCATCTCAAGCAGAGAAGAGATATGACACTCAAACAACAAAAGAATATCTCGGATGCCTATGCTCAACTAAATGAACGAAATGCAGAAATATGTTAAATTTGTTAAAAAGAAGCCCCAAATTCTTCAGTTGACGGCTAACAAAAAATATCGTGGTAAACGAAGTCGAGACGAAGATACACCTCCCAAATAGATGCACTGGTTCGACGTGCCTTAAAAAAACTCAGCAACATAAAGGCAATCTTTGGGAACGTCCAGGGTTTCCGTAACCTTGATAATTTTTTAGGTGACAACAGCGCCGCTTCTACATGTGGCAAGGACTTATCTATCTTGCCCTCACGGGCTGGGGCCACCTCTGGCCGGGGGCCCCTGGCATTCTGCCCGTTTGCCACTCTGTAGTTACGCCACTGCCCTTAGCCATGCGCATGTGGCACTACAGGGCTGAATCAACCTCTTCTTCCTAACTCGTGGCTACAAATGACCACTGAGCCGAAATACTGAAAGGGAATGAGGACAACTCTTGCCTTCTCGGTTTCTTTCAGGGCACTGGAGAGGATGCAATTCCGAGCGATCTACAGGATCGGATGTGAACTTTTCAAGGTACTAAACAAACGATGAGGGCCATCCAGACGAACCTCCAGATCTGTAAGGTAGCCATGGCCGTACTTGCAGTTGCTAGGAGAGACCTCGAATTGGCCCTAAATCAGGAACCATGGATACGACATAGTGAAACAAAAAGTCTGGGAGGGACAAGTCAATCATCACGTCTGAAGTTAGTAGTGAACCTTCGATTAGATTCAGGAGATTTCAGGGCACAAAAAGCAAGACAAGAGAGGTGTTGCATAAAAAAAGATATATAATTTTGTTATTGATGGGAATGGTGGACTGACCTGTCAGCTCTTGTTTCACGTTAGAATCCACAATGAGCACTACAATATTCGGATCTGTTATAGGTATATAATCCAAAGCCATCCTCTGGAAATCTATCAGTATCAGGTGCTGTTTCTTTCCCATGAAAGAAACGAGCTGGTCTATGATTCCACAAGGTATCTCTACGTAGTAATTTTCTGCGTTCTTACACGCTTGAGCTTTCTCCACAGGGCTCACGGTAACCTATGAAAATGCAAAGGTATCAGAATTTTTTATCATTGTTTTATTATAAATTCTGACTTTCTGATTTTTTTGTGGAACAGTTAAATTGTAAAATACGTTCTGGATACTGGGTTGGAAAAACAAACCAAATTAGATACTTATTTAATTTATTTATTTATTGATGCTTTGCCGAAAAACCCATAAAATCAACATCAATATCAACAAAATACATATAATAAAATGATTCAAGGGGAACATTCTCAATTGCACATTTAATAGAAATATTATTCTAAAAATTGAAAAATCTACTACAATAATAATAATTTGAGGAACGGAAGTTTTTGTGTCTATATATTGTGAAGAGAGTTGGAGGAGACAAGAATTTTTAAATTCTAGAAATCTAGTAATCATGTGGACGCGGGTTCGATCCCTGCCCGAGGATATCTTTCTCTAGAATTTAAAAATTCTTGTCTGCACGCCGCCAACTCTCTTTCACAATGATAATAATAATGATAATAAACGTCTGTGACTCTTCCAGCTGTTTACAGTACATTTACTACACTATACATTTATCAAGAAAGAATAGGGCGAAGTTCAATTTATCTGGAGATCGAAATCTCCACTGAATTGTTCTTCCACTCAACCCTGCCGGTGCTGCATTTGTCAAAACAAGATGAGAGGGAAGCAAAAATAAATAAAACAGTCAAAAATTATTTTATCGTCGTTGAAACCTTCCTAGGATGAAATATCTGGTATGAAACAGAAGTTCTAGGACATATGTTAATTTATTGATGGAAAAAGATATATTTTTTTTCGTCTGGATTTGAAATTGAAATCTAGTGGGAGCTTTTTTATATCTGCTGACAGAGAGTTGTATAGCCTACATACTTGGTAGGAGTATGAGCGTTTGAAAAGTCCAGTTTTAATAAAATAAAAAAACTCAATCAACAAACAATGTACAAATTTTCAATATTCTACGTGACCACCTTTGCGCTCCATACATATAATTGTTCTGGAAAACATTTCGCGGCGAAAATTTTTCGACATAATTCTGTTGATCAGTGCTGCACAATTCCTTATACAAATTTTTAAATGTTCTACATTTCGCAATGGGCATTGTTTATGAACATTGCTTCTCAGGTGACCCCATGAAAAGAAATCACACGGCGTTAGGTCTGGAGATCTAGCAGGCCAAGGATTACCTGAATATCGACCTATCCTCTGCTCACCAAACTCATTGTTCAACCACTCCCGCACTTCATTAGTAGAATGAATAGAAACCACATCTTGTTGAAAGAATAAACGAATCCGTTCTTGTAATGGTAGGTTGTCGATGAATGTAGATATGTCAGTCCGTAAAAAGTTCAAATACCGTTCACCATTTAAACTTAAAAATTCCACTTTGAAACTATATTGGTCTTTGACTTCAATAATAAAATCAGGATTATGATCTGCCCAACATCTACTATTTTGAGAACTGACGACACCATTTGAGGTAAAAGTTGCTTCGTCAGAAAATAGCACATTTTTTGAGAAATCACGATAATCTTGTAACATTTCCTGAAACCATGCACAAAAATAAAATCGAGCGTCATAATTCCTGTCTCGCAGTACTTGCACAAATTTTGGTTTGTATAGGTGAAAGTGATTTCGCTTTAAAATTCGTCTAATAGAGATTTGAGATATTTTTGCCTTTTCTGCCATAATTTTCGTCGAAACTCTGGGTGACTCGGTGACTGTCAGTAAAACATTGTTTACATCATTTTCATTATTTACAACAGGCTCAACGTGAACACTTTCATATTTGTTTTCAACCGAACCAGTTTTCTTAAATTTTTGCAATATATTTGCCACCGTAGTAAAATGCAAATTTTGGTCTGGATGCCTTCCATTGAAAATTTCAGCTACTTCTGTTGTGCTATGATAATTTTCGCCATATAGCAATACTATTTCTATTTTTTCTTGTACACTCAGTTTTGGAGCCATTTCTATTGATATATTGAAAAACAGAAAAACTGATAAAAAACGATAACTCCAACAAAATTGTCAACAAGTTATTATGACATTTGTTATTGTAACAACAAAAGTAGATCTTTTTTCGAAACCACCTTAAAAAAATTCAAAAATATAGCCAAGTCTTTGAAGTTAAAATTTACTAACCAATATTAAATTTAGCTAGGATAAATTATGTATTATTAAGTTTTGATAACGAATATTAGTTGGTTCAAATTTTATTTACGGGTTGAGAATATTGAATAAGCTCATCAATATACAGGGCATAACTACACCTAGTGACCAGACTAAATCGTGTTTTCATAATTAATCTCCCGCAAAATGTCTATTCCACAAATATTTGATTAGTTTTGACCCAAACTTATGTGATTTCGGTTATTAAAGCTGTTTCCAGATGAAACAACAATGTATAATGTTTCTTAGTAAGAGTAGAAGAATAAAATGGCATTTTTTTTCAATAGGGTTCAAAATTGGTACATGGGGTCCTCGTTGGATTCCGAATACATTGTCTCAATAGATTTTCTCGATATCTTGTCAATTTGACCCATTTTTCGGCACCACAGACAACTTTTTTTTTTAATTCTCGCCAAATGATATAAGTCGCAACGGATTTTTTGTTGTTATGCATTCGAGTTTTTCAGAAATTTCAATAACAAATTTTTTTCCCGTTATGTAGCCAACTTCATGACGGACACTATATATATATATATATATATATATATATAAATATATATATATATACAGGGTGGGGCACCCCATACGACACGGTCCCTGTAAACCAAACCATTAATATTTTCATGAATTTCTCCATTTCATTATATGTATATTGATTAAGGCTGCAAAAGTAAATTATTTTGGAGTCTACAGGGTGGCTCAAAAAAGTGTGACATATCAAAGTTGTGTTTTTTTAAATGGAACACCGTGAATTTCGTTACACTTTTGAATAGGTCAGGAAAAAATAATATGATTTCATGAAAGGTACTATGTACCTAACTAAAACCTTTCTCGAGTTATTGATTTCTTTATGAAAATGCTAGGTACAATTGGAAACTTAATAACATCGAAATGTAAAGAAATCATCCCTTCGAATTCTGACCGAGCATGAAAGAGGTTTTGGGCTATTGATTTCGATGAAACCCTTTTCTCAATATTATACAGAATGTTCAAAAATCATTGTTACTTTTTTTATAATTTCGGACAATAATAATAATAAAATTATGAAAAAGGAATTTGTGGCACAGATAATACGTTCGATTTTTAGATTCATTCCAACATCACATTAAATTGAAGGAAGTAAAGTGACGAGTGTGTGTCGATTCTCATAGCCTCCATAGCTTAATCGGTAGAGCGTAAGCCCGGCAAGCTTAAGGTTGCGAGTTCGAGTCTCGCTTGAGGATGCTTTTTTTCTTTAATTTAATAATCTGTCCATTATGCCACAAATTCCTTTTTCATAAATTCTCACGGTCAATAATTTCCCACTTTCACACATATATATATATATATATATATATATATATATATGTACGTATAAAGGGTACTTTGGCGCCAGTGTATAAACTTATACACTTTTATACGATTTTTTATACGTATAAAATTTATATATCCTACGGTCACTTCGGCCCCTGTATACAAATTTTGGAATATATGTTTTATCAAATAATGACTTGGTTGTTATGATTTGAAATTCAATTCTGCAGAATTTGAATGTTCTATAATATCACCAGGTACATTACACACAGGTAAGTTTTTATCTTTATGTTCGCAAGGAAGGCATTTTGTGTAATATTCAAAGAACATCATGTGGACGGAGAGAGAGGGGATAGGAAGACGTGTTATTTATGAATTTCTGAAGATTTTAATGCTAGAACAATACCTTTAGTGTCATTAAAATGAAAATGTCTTATTGCTCACGACAGCTGACTACAAAACCTATACAATAG
>JAFIRS010007390.1:0-25514 GCA_018342105.1 Gonioctena quinquepunctata | reverse complement strand
GTGGTCCATAGTTATGGAATAAATTCATTTTAGCGTTATTATTGTATTTGTTTGAAAAAAACCTGAAACAGGCCGATTTCTATTGTCAATTTGACAATTTATAGTATGAACATATTACCCTTCTTGCACCTTGTGGCACCATGTTCGAAAGGGGGTTTCATTTTCTGTTCAGCAATATCAAGTTTTCTAATTTGGTGCAATCATAACTGAGAAAATTTATTTTGAAAATATAAAATTTGATACTTTACGTAGAATGAAGGAAATAATGGCAATTATTTTTCAATTAATTTACAATTAAATTAAATGTTCAAATGACCACCATTCACTTCTTGACAATAAGCAAGTCGATCTTGGAATTCTCGTATAACATTTTGTAGGACCTCGGGGTTATGCTGTTAATTTATTCAGTTATCCTAACTTTTAAATTTTCAATATTGTCTGGTCTATTGAAATATACTTTTGATTTTAAATAACCCCATAAGAAGTATTCGAGAGGAGTCAAATCGGGAGATCTAGGCGGCCATTCAATCGTTCCACGTCTTCCAATCCACAAATTGATCTATCTAGGCTGTAAAAAGTTCATAAGAAAATCTAGATAAACCTCACCATTAACTGTGCCCTCAATAAAATAAGGGCCAATGATTTTGTTGTTAATGATACCAGCTCAAACGTTAACTTTTTTAGGATATTGTGTGTGAGCCTCACACATCCAATGAGGATTTTCTCTGTTCCAATATCCACAGTTTTGTCTATTAACCGTTCCATCTAAATGAAAAGTAGCTTCATCAGAAAAACCATTTCGTTTATGAACAGCAAATCTGCTTTCATTCTGTCCATCATCAGTTCACAGAATTGTTGCCTTCTATCAGGATCATCCTCATTTAACTCCTGAACCAACTGAACTTTATAAGGATGGTATTTTCTTTATGTAAAGCTCTCAATATCAATTATTTACTTACATCATTGTCGGCGGCAAGTTGTCTACTTGTCATATACGGATTTTCCTCAATCGCTAACAGTACATCTAACTTTTTCCTCATCCAATTTAACATTTCGAGCTGGTTTTGAATAGTTTTTACATGACTAGTTTCACGAGTGTAACACGTGTTGACCACGTATTCATTATAAGACATTTCACAAACTCCCTTTCGAGTACTTTGTTTTATTACCGCGTTCAATCATAATTGAAATGTCTATTCTTTGAGTTTCGGATGAATGAGCCATAGTTAAATCAAATACACACACAAATATTTTTCAGCAACGTCTGTGAATAATTTTTTGGTGTCTTGAACGACTTTTTCCTGACGTTTAGCAAAACAGATAAGAAAATACCCATTATTTCTCATGGGGTTATTTAAAATCAAAAGTATATTTCAATAGACCAGACAATTTTGCAGATTCAAAAGTTAGGATGTCGGAAGAAATCAACAACATAACCCTGAGGTCCTACAAAATGTTGTACGAGAATTCCAAGATCGACTTGCTTATTGTCAAGAAGTGAATGGTGTTCTTGATTTGTTTGAAAATATGAACAGGATGTTCATAAAATCAGATGTGGAATCATCTGCGACTGAAAGATAAACTTTAGTCACTATCTTCCATCGTTCAAGATAACTTCTTGTGGGGTATTCATTTTGAAAAGGGAAACAATTCACAGAAAAATCTTTCTATTCAATATTCAATTGAGAATATTTCCCTTCTCAATATGAATGGTGGTCATTTTTAACTTTTAATTTAATTGTAATATAAATTGAAAGATTATGTGACATTATTTCATTCGCCCTACGTAAGGTATAAAAATTTAAATTTTCTCAGTAATGTGCACCAAATTTGGAAAACTTAATATTGCTGAACAGAAAATGAAAATCCTTTTCGAACAAGGTGCCACACGACCCCCTTCTTATTTAACATTTTTGAGGGGGTGCTCATAACTCAGAGGGGGTGCAAGAAAGGGGTAATATTTTCATACTGTAAATTATCGAATTGACAATAGAAATCGACCTGTTGCAGGTTTTTTAAACAAATACATAATAACGCTAAAAATGAATTTATTCCATACCTATGGACCGCACTGTACTGAAAGAATTAATTGAATTATTCAAAAAAATATTTAGGAATCTTTTTCGAGTTATTTTATTCTTTAAAAAAAGTATATTATTTTAGACTAGTTTTAATGAATCGTTTTCGCTCAACTCAGCAAATAAATCCTCAAAAAAGCTCTACTAAATCAAATATCAATTGGTCTTTTCTGTTTGGCATTTTGATGCCAACTTTTCGTTTTTCTGAAAAATTGTAAAAATTCAAGTTCACTTTCTTTGTTATGAATATCATATCTTTTGCATTTTGTTTTTCCCAGGTTGATTTAGCGTCCATTAAGACTCCCAAATATTGTTCACGATATACATTTTTTCAATTTTGTAGTGACATTGTTATCGTAAATTTTCCACAACTATATCATCATCGATAAATTTCTGAGGCGCTCGTAGATTTTTGCAAGAATTTAGTAATAGGGTATCTTCAGCAAACATAAATTTTGTATATCAAAAAGATGAAGGCCCCAATGACTGATCCTTGGAGAATTCTCATCACTACATTTGTTTTTTACCTTCTTGATCCCCAATAGAACAAAGAGATTATGCAGTTAAATAAATGAAGATTAAGATGGGAGAAATAGTTGTTATTCTATTTGCTTTCAAGAAGATACTGTCCTAACTCGTCATTTTTTAAAACATCAATCAATCAAGATATGCTTCATTGTCAAAGAATAAAATTCTTAAAGACAAAGCTTATGTACATAGTTGAACATATAAGTAGTAGGTTTGTAAAAATTATAAAAATAATCTGAGATTATGCACAAACAGTTAGGTTATAACTAAACAAGTGGGTAACAATATAAAAATATATATAAAAATAGATTGATATTGTCTAAGATACGCCATATACATATACATTTAAGACGTGCAGACCAAAAAATACAAAGTGTGGTAAATAGGCAAGGTTGAATAAAGGACAGAATTCAGTATGTGTGAAAATAAATAAATAAATGAAGACAATGTTACGTATTATGGAGCTATTGAGAAAATTTGTTATAGTCATACAATTTCGTCAAGGGTTATGAGTGAGCTCCCAAGTATGTGGAACTGCGACTAGCTAAAGGATCAAGTTGAAGTATTCATCTAGCTCGTGATTTGTATCAATATTCTTTTTACCTCTCTTCTGAATCGCCTGAGACATGTAGTTTCTCTAGTGGTTATGGGGAGATTATTATACATTTTATGCCATTGTATATTATAGAATCTCTAACCAAATTATTAGATGGTCTAGGTAGTCTGATATTATTGTTCTGTCGAGTGTTATATGAATTATCATTTGTTACAAGGAGACTTTTATTTTGATGTATAAGGGTGACAGATTCTAGAATGTATATAGATGTTACCGTAAGTATACTGAGATCAATGAACAGCGTTCTACATGAGTCTGTGGGTCTTTTTTTGCCAATATACCTTAAGGCTCTTTTTTTAATTACAACAACATTTTTGAGCTGGTAAGAACAGCAAGCGCCCCAAAATGCAATCCCATACTTCAGATGAGATTCGATTAAAGCACAGTACGCCGATCTGGCTGCGTTTATACCCAAATCGTTCGAGATTACTCGAATAGCGTAGCTTTATTTTAAAAAGGCAGTAGCATGCCAACTTCATTCGTTAAAAAAATTATTTTATCATAAATTTACCCATACATTTTTGTTCCCTAACCTGAACCTGAATATTTCAAAATAATGTATTCGTTCAATTCATTAGATACGACACACTTACTCAAAACGTGCTCCAAGTTCTGATTGACTTCTTCGATCTGTTCAAAGAGTTGCAGTTCCAACCTCATCAACTCTTTCCACGTAACGTGAATGATGGTTTCATTGAAGGTACCCGAATATTCTTCAACTTTTTCCTCGTACTTCTCATAATCGATGATATCGTTCTCGAAGTGTCGTTTCAGCAATCCTACTTGGTCGAACAATTCGTCCCTCTTTCTCATGAATTCTTCCATGTGTGTCACACTTTCATCTTGATTCTCTTTTTTTGCATTATCCACGGTGGTGAGAAATTGATCGACTTCTGATGAACGGATTTTGTAGTGCTTCTGGCCTACTTCGAAAATTTGTTGGCACAGTTTGATGAATTGTTCTTCGTACTCCATATAGAAATCTGTTATATCATCGCCCATTTCTAGGAGAATCTTACCTGGAGAAAAAAAGGATTGAGAACCATGCATAGCTTGAACTATGGTTTCAGATACATTGAATTCTGTTTCAGATAGAGTTATTGTATGTTCAGATCGAATGCAAAATGTAAGTACTATTGGTGGTGAGCGCCAAAAGAACTATACAGGGTGGGGCACCCCTTACAACACGGTCCCTGTAAACCAAACCATTAATTTTTTCGGGAATTTCTCCATTTCATTATATGTATATTGATTGAGGCTGCAAAGGAAATTATTTTGGATTACGGGTAAAAAAAGGGGACATATCAAAGTTTTTTTTTATAAATGGAACACCCTGTATTTCGTTACACCCTTGAATAGGTCAGGAAAAAATAATATGAGTTCATAAAAGGTACTATGTACCTTACTATAACCGTTCTCGAGTTATTGATTTTTTTATGAAAATGCTGGGTACAATTGGAAACTAAATAACATCGAAATGTATAGAAATCATCCCTTCGAATACTGACCAAGCATAAAAGAGGTTTTGGGCTATTGATTTCGATAAAACCCGTTTCTCAATATAAGACAGTATTTTTTGTCTGAACAATATAAAATTCAATTATCTTTCATTTCATATTGGGGTTCCCTATACCTAACCTAGATAGTTTTTTCAGATATTGGCTTTTTCAAATAGTAGTTCTTATTTCAATGCATTCTTTGAATAAAGATAGCTTTGAAACGACATTTATTTGATTTGCTCACAGAATTCTCATTGACAGTTGTTACAGCTTCACTTCATCGTAAATATTTACTGTTCACTGGAATGAAGTTATCATTCACATTCATATTCTGACAGTAGTTCATTAAACAGACTATACAAATTGTTTTTATTATTCAACTGAAACAACAACAAAATATGAAACACAAATGTATTTAATTCAAAGTAGGTGCTCGAAATGGCGACCATCCTGTTGAATACAAAGAGCCACCCTCTCTATGAAAGACTTCTTAACATTTAATAACATTTGAGGCGTCACTTTCGAAAAGCAGCCCTTATTCTCTCCTTCATATTTTCCAGTGTGGTTGGAGGAGTGTCGTAAACCTCATTCTTCAAGTATCCCCATAGGAAAAAATCGAGGCAAGTGAAATCTGGTGATCTCGCTGTCCAATTTTGTGGTCCTCCCTATCAATCCATTTATTCAGAAAGCACATATTCAAAACTGTCTGACACTGAATTTGAAATGTGCTGGAGCTCCATCCAATTGTTACCACATCCGTTGTCTGATATTTAGCGCACATTCTCCAGAAGCTCAGGCAGATCATCTCGTAAAATTGTCAAAATGTTTGACCTTTCAAGTTTCCATAAAAAGTATGGTCCTATAACTTGTGTACCTATAATTCCTTCCCACACGTTAACAGACCATTTATTCTGGTGATCCAGAGTGCGGAAAAATGAGGATTCACATCACTATAATAATGGAAGTTGTGTCTGTTCACTAAGCCATTTTTATGAAAAGTAGATTCATCAGAAAATAAAATGGTATCCAAAAAATGTTCATCCTCACTAAACTTGTCCAGAACCAATAGACTAAACTCGATTCGTCGATGGAAGTCTATTTCATATGATTCCTGGTGCATCTGAATACGGTACGGGTGAAATTTTTATTTTTTTATTACCCTAGAAATGCTGCGTCTGCTTATCCCTGTATCTTTCTCGAACTTACGTTGACTCGTATGAGGGTTTTCTATGATTGATCCCATAATGAGAAATTCATTTTCCTCATTTCCAATGATATGTTTTGGTCTATTTGCCTTTTCATAAGCTACACTTCCAGTCCTACGAAATTGATGTAGCAATCGTTTGAAAACCAACTTGTTTGGATGATTCCGGTTTGGATATTTTTGGGCATACACCCTTGACGCCAAAAGGCAATTCTCTAAACACTCACCAATCGCTAAAATCATATCTATCCGCTTTTGAATGGGATAAGTTTTCATTTTCGACGCTAATAATTCAGTGAATATTTTGAATAACGTAAAACACGATAACTGTCAATAAGAATTCTTTCAACGAGTTGAATAATTGTCGTTTCAAAGCTATCTTGATTCAAAGAATGCATTGAAATAAGAACTACCATTTGAAAAAGCCAATATCTGAAAAACTATTTAGTTCAGGTATAGGGAACCCCAATATGAAAGGAAAGATAATTGAATTTTATATTGTTCAAACCAAAAAAATACAGGGTGTGTCATTTGAAATAACAAAGTTATCTTTGTCCGAAATTATAAAAAAGTTACAATGATTTTTGAACATTATGTATAATATTGAGAAACGGGTTTTATCGGAATCAATAGCCCAAATCCTCTTTTATGCTTGGTCAGAATTCGAAAGGATGATTTCTATACATTTCGATGTTATTTAGTTTCCAATTGTACCTAGCATTTTCATAAAAAAATCAATAACTCGAGAACGGTTATAGTTGGGTACATAGTACCTTATGGAATCATATTATTTTTTCCTGACCTATTCAAAAGTGTAACGAAATACAGGGTGTTCCATTAAAAAAACACAACTTTGATATGTCACACTTTTTTGAGCCACCCTGTATACTCCAAAATAATTTCCTTTTGCAGCCTCAATCAATATACACATAATAAAATGGAGAAATTCCTGAAAAAATTAATGGTTTGGTTTACAGGGACCGTGTGGTAGGAGGTGCCCCACCCTGTATTATACAATTATTGAGATTTGTTTGATTGCAAAAAATATTCCACGTAGCGTTGATTTTATTTTTCTCAAAATAATTTTGGATCTTGCAATTGATTTTGGCTAACTATAAACCACAACGTTGATTCCCTTGGACATAATTTCATTATAGTAATAGATCCCGATAGAAAAATGAAAACATGACAAAAAGTCTAGAATTAATTTCATTCATTTAATTCTTAAAGGCACATACAGCCTCTGTGACTTGTAGCTTATGATTTTATGTTGTTTTGATATATGTTTTTATTCCTAGATAACTAAAATAAAATATTGTGATGATCCCATTTCCTCTTTCCGAATCATTCATTCCAAATGGACAGGTTTGGCCGTTGAGTGAATGTAAAAACGATCACAAATGGGCAACTGTTCCATCTATGTTATTTGTACAAAATATTGAATCATTTTTTCCTTTGGCATTATTTTTTATTTCGTTTACCAATGCCCGCCTGTTCTTTCTCTGTCATAGTGTCCATGGAATACGATAATGATTCTGATTCTGATTCTGACGGAAATATTGACAAATTCGAGTTGTCTTTCGTTAGAGCTCCAAATTAAGTAATCACTAACTAATACATAGAACTCAAATAAAAAAAAAAAAATTTTGTATACTTTTCGTTTTTTTTTATTTGATTTTTTTCAGAAAACTAGTCATATTATTGTTCATGTCAACTCCAGATATGAGAAAACAATTCATTATCGTCATGAAATGACATTTCATATATGCAAATGATGGTTTACAGAACATTTTCCTGGGTGAAAAGTTATAGTAGAGGAGACCGTGGGAGGTCGACCTTCACCGATCTGATAACTCGATGAGACATATTTTTTATCAAATATAATTTATAAACAAATATGCCCATGATAACTTGCCTATCGAAAAGTGTTCATAGCTATTTTTAATTGAATTAATTTTAATCAATTTTCTTTCATCACCTTCACTCTTTTGATAACCGAATGAGTTTCACCTCAACTGATAGTTTTTAACACACAGAATATGCCTAGGTAGGCTTGCCTACTTATTTCTGCGCATGGCTACCTGGCAAGCAGATGTGAACAGGTAAGTCAATATAGGTAACTACACCGATCTGTTAACCAATCGAAATTGATATCATAGAAGATAATTTAATTACAAAACCAATCGTATAGGCTTGCCTGCAAAAAATTGTAAATAAAATATTATTGCCAAGCTATAAAGTTTTAGAATTTTAGCTATTTGATAGGTGCGAGAGAGAAAGTAGAGCGTCCGAGGTCCGTGTGATAGAACAGGACACAACATAGCAGCTGCACACTACCTGACCGTTGAATGTATCCGAGTGCGCATGCTCGTGTACATGTGAGTGACAGTGACAGCATTTATTTACACTCGACAGTAATTTTGAACTCTTTTATATGCTTTGTAATAAACGCTTTTGACAACATAAATGTATTAAATTTTATTTTTCTATATTGATGTTTTTTTTAAATTTATTATACTAAAATTTTAAAAGTAACACCTATTCTTTCCCGCTTTACGGCATTTATTTAATTTTAAATAATAAATAAATCATTCTTTATTTAATTTTAAATAAAAAATATAGATTTTTTTATCATTTTTAATTTTATAATTTAGCTTTAAAATGAAAAAAAAAATGTTGATTTTTTATTTTTTATTAATATATTAAATTATTTATTTTTGATTATTTCATAGCTGTAAGTATATATAGTGTGAAATAATACAAAAATTGTGATCGAAATTGGAATTATAATAAATTAGAGTTCAAAATTACTGTCGAGTGTGAATAAATGCTGTCACTGTCACTCACATGTACACGAGCATGCGCACTCGGATACATTCAACGGTCAGGTAGCGTGCAGCTGCTATGTTGTGTCCTGTTCTATCACACGGACCTCGGACGCTCTACTTTCTCTCTCGCACCTATCAAATAGCTAAAATTCTAAGACTTTATAGCTTGGCAATAATATTTTATGTACGATTTTTTGCAGGCAAGCCTATACGATTGGTTTTGTGATTAAATTATCTTACCTATGATATCAATTTCGATCGGTAAACAGATCGGTGTAGTTACCTATATTGACTTACCTGTTCACATCTGCTTGCCAGGTAGCCATGCACAGAAATAAGTAGGCAAGCGTACCTAGGCATATTCTGAGTGTTGAAAACTATCAGTTGAGATGAAACTCATTCGGTTATCAAAAGAGTGAAGGTGATGAAAGAAAATTGATTAAAATTAATTCAATTAAAAATAGCTATGAACACTTTTCGATAGGCAAGTTATCATAGGCATATTTGTTATAAATTATATTTGATAAAAAATATGTCTCATCGAGTTATCAGATCGGTGAAGGTCGACCTCCCACCGGCTCTTAGACTATTAGTAATAAGTAATTACATAGGCAATTAAGGGGAAACGGTTTTTGCCCACACAATGTATTTTGGCAAAGTGGCAAAGTTCTTGCAATCCTGATTTTAAGTTACTCAAAATTTCTTATCATTCAAATAAGTAGGAGTCCGATTCAGAATAAGTTCAATTGATTAGAATGCATTACTTTTCAATGCTAAGATTTTTCATATAGATATATTTTCTGTTATTTTATTAGTTATACTAGGGATTAAGCCACAGATGATTCATTCCACTGAGCTAATTGAATTGAAATTGTTTCAAATGCTCAATATATTTTATATACAAAGGAAATACGCTAACTGACTGTTCCATCCTGGAGATCTGAAATTTGTCTTTTATTGTTCAAGGGTTTTCCAAAACACCACCTGGAGGGGCTGAAAACTGTTTTATTTCGGAAACCCCTGAAATAAATCAATGTTATTTTAATTTTTTATGTATATGACATAGCTTGACCCTAAAACACTAATATATTAAAGACTCGTTTTTAATGATATCCCAGAAGCTAAACCATCCTTGGGAATGAAAAAAATCGCATAAGTAAGTCTGAAATTTCCCCCACTCCAATAATTATTATGGGATTTATTCCAATAAACGTTTGCTGAATATGTGTATGTTATGTTTATGTCATATCATATTTCTGAATTTTATGTTAAAAATATATTATCTCACCTTCCATGTCGTTTTCGAACAACGCATCGAAGAGTTGTCTAGAATCTAAATATTCCACAAAACTGAGAGAGTGTATCTCTGCATCTGCTTTCTGCTTCTCTAGAAGAGCTATTTTCTCGTTTTCTTCTTCTTCGGCTTTTTCGATATTTAGTAAACTTTTCGTAAACATCGACGAACCTGGAAATATAGAATATTACATATATGTTGTATTCTACTCGTACAAAACGAGTTTCCTATACTTCACAACAAAATCTCAAAAAAATCTATTTTTTGGAGCCTATATTTGTGGAGGAAAACTTTTTCTTGGCATTTTTTGTGGAATTAATAACTTCCGTCAATTGAAAACAAAATCAAGGAATCTAAGTATGAAAAGAAAAAATTATCAATAGGTCCAATAATATCAGTACCGTATCAGACAAGTAACACAAACAAAACCAGAAAACGAGGAAGAAAAATAAAAAAATGTATATAGGTATGCGATACTGAAATTGGTTTGACAGTTTCAGCAACGTGGTTTCAAAGCGCTATTTGAACTACTGTAGTTTGATACGTAATATTACTCATGAAACTTTAGATAGGAGCAATTATGGCGCTGCAATTTTTTTAGATATCAAAAAGTTTTTGATACACTCAATCATATATTTTCATTAGATATTCTGAATAATTTGGGAATAAGAGGTCACTCTTATAAACTTTTCCAAAATTATTTTGAAAATCGTATCCAATATGTAATTATAAATGAAAATAAAAGTTCAATTGAAAAACAATGCACAATTGGAGTCCCACAAGGTTCAGTATTGGCCCCAATATTTTATTTGATTTATGTGAATAGCATAACTAAAATAAATTTTGTAGGAAAACATTTTTCTTTCGCAGATGATACTGTACTCTACTATTCGGCCAAAGACACAAAAATACTCGAGAAAAATATAGAAAAAGGTATGAAATTAATTGAAAAATGGTTGGATGACATAAACCTAACAATCAATTTAGAAAAAACAGTTCTCATGCTTTTCAAACAAAAAAAATATAAAGCCAATAAAATTAAAAGTGACAATAAAGAATAAAATCATAACTGAAGTTGAAGAACACAAATATTTAGGTCTGATTATAGATAAAAATCTAAATTTTGAAAGTCATGTAAATAAAATAAAAAAATCAATTATCCCTCTGATTGGAGCAATTAGAAGAGTTGAATTTCTGAATACTCATATTCAAACACTAATATACAATGCCCATATTCTTTCTCATATCAGATATCTAATAACAATATGGTCATCCTGTAGTAAAAAACAAAAAGGTTATATAATTTATCGTCTTATGAATAAAGCAATTAAAATTATTTTCAAAAAACCCTGGGAAACACATTCGTTAGAATTATACAAAAATACTAATAATTTGACATTAGAAAATCTAATAAAATTTGATAAAGCAAAATTTGCATACAAACTAAAAAACAATTTTCGAAAAAGTAATACTCCATTTGAAACAAATTCAAAACTACACGATTATAATATTAGAAATGCAGATAATATCCACTTACATAATATTCATTCAAATAAAGGGAAAAATAATCCAATATCTAGTTCAATGGAAACTTATAACAAACTTTCGAATGATCTGAAAAAATTGAAATCAATGAAAATATTCTTAAAAAAACTTAAACAAAGTATGCTGTTATAAGGATGTTCAACAATACATGTATGTATACAAAATGTATATGTATATTTATGTTTATTTAAATTTTTATTTAAAGATATGTGTCTGTGTGTGTGTGTGTGTTTGTGTATATATTTAATTACAATTATGTGTATTGTATATGTGTTATAATGTATATATATATTATATATGTATATATATATGTAATTTAGTTGAGATTTGAATAGGTATTATTACCAGTTAGTTCTAAAATGGTTTAAATTTATAATTGTAATCAATCAATTAACTTCCTTATACCAGAACTTGTTCTGTTTGGAAGATGTATTGCAATAAATAAATAAATAAATTATATTACTAACTCATGCTTGATTTGGCCTGTAGCATATAAAAACAAAAAGTGTGGTGATATTTCCACAAATTTCAGGAATATGAGTTAATGAAAAACTGCAATAAAATTTACATATAATCGTTGATGAGACCCAAACAAAATGAAAATCTCATTTGAATAATGTATCCATCGAATAATCAATAAATTGACCAGTAGAGTATTGCTTAGATTTGTGGTCCTGACGTAGGAAGTAGACAGGAAAAAGAAATCAATACGAAGTTCAGACTGGAGCTTCTTTTTTCGAAGAGCGAACTGAACAGGGATGCCAATTCTAGGTATGCTATTGGTTGAAATGTGGCATTTCTCAAATTCCATTAATCGTTGATGTGGGACTGAAACCTCGAACCTCGCCCAGTGTTAAGTTCACTCTCGAAAAGAACGCTGACTGTATATAATACATGACACATCGTGCACGGAATACAATATGTAATTTCTGTTTTTTGTGCACGATCCCTAATAATCCATTCGATATCGATACTATCGATGATACCGATAGTGAATTACTATCAATACTATCAATAGACTATCGATGTTTAGCTAACACTACATCAGAATGGAATATATTCCATATGGATTAATTAGCACAAGGACAGGAGGTATAGTCTAAAGGTACCATGGCTCCGTGCGAAACTTGTCACGCTGCACCATTCTCACGACGTGTGGCGTGTCAGTTCACACGCCAGGCGCGTCACTCCACCCGCCGTGAAATGGTACGTAAATTAAAAATGATTCTGTAGAAATTGCGTAAAATTATTGCCAGAAGTCTAGGTCGGGAATTACACGTTGCCAGAAGTCGATAAAGTCGTAAGAAAATTGTTAAAATGTTGATGACAAGTTGCAGTTCTCGCGATTTAGTTTTTATATTATTTACGGCTTATGAACGCTGTGCATGATTTGCCAGAAGGCAAAATGATGGCTGAGTATATGAAAAATGATAAAGAGAGTTATTGCAACTTACAAATAAGCGCTGACTTTATTAAAAGATCCGCTACTAAAGTATCCTCTAACGCGATTTCGAAAGGGTGTTATTGCAACAAGCTTCTTCCAAGATGCTTATGTTCAAGCTTTATTTTGACAAGTACGTCAAATTATGTGAAACAACTTCATGTAATAAAATTATATCGTCTTCGAATGTGAATCTCAATCTTTTTTTTCACTTCTCTTCAGTCATTGTTTCACCAGAAATATAAACTTATGAAAAGAATCACACTATTGTTCATTAGTTGGGCGCATAAGAGACACTTGGACGAATTAATTCTTCACAATATTGTTGGGGTAGAAAATATACCACCACCAAATGAACCTGCTTTATTTGATTTTGAAAACATATAGACGAGAAGGCTCAACAAACTTTAGGTATATCTGGCGACAGATATATGACAGAAAAAACCAAATCCGTCAAAATAAAGGAACTTTTAATAAAAGGTTCTTGGCCTTTATTTAAATAAAGTAAGGGATGTCAGTATTTTAGATTGAGGATATCCTCAAATTCGGACACAATGCGCATGTGTATATGTCAAAATAAAAGAAACTTTATTAAAAGAACTATAGAACGGACGTTGCAATAACTCTCTAATATCGCCAGAAGTTCGTGAAACGGAAAGCTATTCTTTAAAATATAAATAAGATGCAGTTCAGGCAATTTGTTTTTTATATACGCTTTATTAGCTTAACCTGTATATATGTGTCAACACAGGTATACCTATACGGATTTAAACGTCAGATGTGTGCGAGTGTATTATATTCGTATATAGGTTAGAGTCCGTCAGTCAAGCATTAGTCCGTCTGTAGTTGTTTCGTGCACAACCATTTCAGCATATTTTGTTTTTAATGTAGTTCCGCCACGGGACAGTTGAATTAGTAAATTATTTTCGACGGAATCGAAAAATTTCAAAGCTTTTTGATTTGAAACGCGAAAAAAATATTTTTTTGAAGGGGGGCACTTGCTCCCCCAATCGATTCTAGAAAATTTCTTCGTTATAAACAGTCCCCGAAAAGCGCAGCAAAAAAAAAATCAGATTCGGGCCCGCCCTCTCCCCCCCTCACTAGAAATCATACGTCATGGGAAAAAATTATCGTTTTTCGATAAAACTTCGATGGACTTTTTTGTAGTACTCTTTTTTAACTTTTTTTTTTGGGGGGGGAAGGGGGGTATCGTTGAAATCGATGGGGTCAACTAGGAGAAAGAGTTTTTTTTTCGCGTTCAGACCCTTAAATGGTCCCCCGTCCTTCTTTAAAAATTCCCCTGGCACAATCCGCATTTCTCTACGACCCCCTCCTTAAGGCTGTGGCTTTCCCGTGGACTATTTTGAATAACGAGAGTAGTTTTGATTATATCTGTCAAACTAGATCAATCACTTTGATTTTTTTTCACAATATCTGTGATATCCTGCTCTAGCTCCTCCTCGTTTTTCATAAACTTCTTAATTCTACTACTAACGGTAGAATTAATAATTTGCGCTTCCCCGTGGACTATTTTGAATAACGAGAGTAGTTTGATTATATCTGTCAAACTAGATGGTCAATCACTTTGATTTTTTTTCACAATATCTGTGATATCCTACTCTAGCTCCTCCTCGTTTTTCATAAACTCCTTAATTTTAGTACTAACGGTAAAATTAATAATGTGCGCTTCCCCGTGGACGGTTTTGAATAACGAGAGTAGTTTTGATTATATCTGTCAAACTAGATGGTCAATCACTTTGATTTTTTTTCACAATATCTGTGATATCCTGCTCTAGCTCCTCCTCGTTTTTCATAAACTCCTTAATTTTAGTACTAACGGTAGAATTAATAATGTGCGCTTCCCCGTGGACTGTTTTGAATAACGAGAGTAGTTTTGATTTATCTGTCAAACTAGATGGTCAATCACTTTGATTTTTTTTTCACAATATCTGTGATATCCTGATCTAGCTCCTCCTCGTTTTTCATAAACTTCTTGATTTTAGTACTAACGGTAGAATTAATAATGTGCTGTTTGCCTATGCATGGTGCATATGTTACGTGTTAATTGAGTCAACTTCAATTATATATATCTCGGGTTCGGGATGGTGAAACTTGTTAAAATTTCATAGAGGTGTTGTTCACATGTTAAGCAATACGTATGCTAATATTTCAATAATTTCCTAATTCAACTGTCTCGTGGCGGTACTACTTTAATACGATTTTCAAGACAGATAAGTCCAGTTTGATAAAATGGCCCCGTACGCCCCCGTGAAGAGGCAAATGAGAGGTCGCCTCGCGATGTTTTGCGATACCATATGTAAAAATAAATTACTTCAAGTCAAATAAAGCTATATATCTCTTCCTTTTATTCGCTTATGAGCAAGATTTGTAATTTGATCATAATAGAACAATTTAAATTTACGCAAAATTCCGTTCGATAATGGACCTCGTACCGCATCAAAGGGAAATTGGCTTTTGGTGAATTTGCTCGAATTTTTTATATATTGCAGAACTCGTGATGCTGATCAAATGTCTCCATCGCACCACCGCTCTAAATTCAACAGTTTAGATTATATAGGGTGCTAAAGATAACTTTTCCAAAATTTCAAAGGGCCATTATGAAGAGACTTTTTCGAATATATAAACCAAATCGAGTATGCATCGATTGTTCATACGGCCGATTTGAATACACTATACAATAGTTCCTGCACGTATAGACGATATACAGGGTGAGTCCATAGATAGCAAGTTTTTCAGTGATTTCCAAAAAATTGAGCTGTGGAATTTTATTCATTTTCAGATATTTTGTAAGATACCAATATCAATTGCGATTGATGATATTAGAATCTACTGAATTGAACTGACATATCTATTATGTCTTTCTCATGAAACTGCACCAGTCCTGCTCATTGATATATCCAAATGCCTGAAATTCCGGAAAAGTCGGTTACAAACTCGATCGTTCACGGTGAAAGGTCACTATGCAGATACATTGAATATTTATATAATAATTTATAATTTCGCTTAAATGTTTTATACACCATACTATATTGTTCTTAAGTTTCTATTGTTTACTTTTATGTTTATTTCTGACTTTTACCCATTTTATCTATGTACTGTACCCAGCTCACATATCTGCTTATTTATAATTTTATTCTGAATCATAATGAACATTTTAACTTTATTATATGTATATGCGTGTATATAATGTGACTGATTGTTTTGTATGTTTTGTTTTATTTACTTTTACATATTACTATTATTCATTATATAAAAATTTCATACTTCTGCTTAGATATTATTTTCATGCCATTTTTTTATTGTTCAAATAATTGTGAAACAAGTGCTTTAGCACTTACCACTCTTCTTTCTTTACTCACGATATTTTTTAGCACATATTTTTGTATATTTAATCTAACTAACGTGAAAAAAGCTTTTTATTATTATTATTATTATTATACAAGGTGGATAAAAAACTAGTGTCCTTTACTGAAAATTTGCTTGAAGTGGTTATAATTGATAATGATGTCATTGAAGCATTTCCACAAATATGTGTTCCACACACATATAATGAAAGATTTTGAACAATTTTCTCTGGAATATTTTGAATGATATGTATAAACCTATATATACTACGAGTGAAGGTAAAAGAATCTCGAAAAATATCAAAAAAGAAAACAAAATCCTCAAATAACGATATTATAGGTAACTCATATTTCATTACAAAAAATGTTTCGTACCTATACAGAGTTTATCACATTCGCGTAACAACAATCAATTTCAATATTCCTTGGAGAATTTCTAGATTCTAGATAAATGTTGCATATGGAATTTTAGGATAAACCACAATCGACTTCCCACCAATGACTAGCAAAACTACCAATTCGCAAAACATACTCGTTACTTTAATTCACACCTCAATTGGTGAAATGTCGATTGATTATTAATTGAAACTTCCTGTATACGGCAAGGAATATATGTTAAGTAGCCTGCTGTGAACCATTTGTGGCCAATATAATCTCATATAAATGCTTTCTTCTTTACGAAAAAATATGGACTCATACTTTCCATTTGTAAGCCTATGCCATACAATGTTCAGTCTAAGTCATGTATACTAACCCGACACTAAGTTCATTTGAAAAGTACCCACACTTGGAGAGGAGATGGACTAGCTGCAACTTTAGTTTGGTCAGAATGGCTCTGGTTTGGAATGACATATAGCAACCATATCCATTTGTTTAACAAATACTGAATTATCATTTTGCAATCATTGCATATGTTAAGTTCTCATTGAAAACATATCAATTATTGAAAATTATCGTCACCGATTGAATTGTTTTACGTGTGATGTTATATTCAATACACAAAATAAGGCGATGGAGAACCAAATGAGTTGAAACGAGAAATTGCCATTGAAAGACGCGACCAAAGGGGACTTCCACATGTCGCAGGAATTGATGGAAATAGAATCTGTTTGACATGCAACCTATCAATTATTCAAGAGATTCATCACCTTCAAGAATTTCCAGGATGTTTAAGATTGAATATTTTAACACAACCTCAAGGCTCACGTGTCCCATTTGCAATGGTGTAGCTGATCTTCAAAGACTCACAATAGAATGCAGAGTCAACGTGTTCATAAATCAGAACATCTATATACCAGAAAATACCCGTTCCTGTAGAATTCATCTTGATGATCGTGGGTTTTTATTTCCCATCCTACAGATAGACTTGAGATATATCAATAGACCTTACGCTCCGAAAGGTCAGGAACTTCAATAATTTTTAAACGAACTCAGAACTGCCGCTAAGACAAAGAATTCAAATCCATCGCTCCACTCACAAAAAAGCAGTTTGGTGACTTATATAATCACTGTGTATCTGTACCAAGACAAGATAGAGGTGACAGACATATTTCTAAAAAAGATTTATTGGCATTCTTATGCAAACTCCGACAAGGTATTTCTGATGAATTTTTAACCATCATATTCAATTATTCAAGCCGCCAGGCAACAAGTTTAGTGATAACTAAAGTACGAAAATCTTTGATGACTCGTTTCGTACCCGATAATCTAAGATTCACCGCAATAGCAAGAGAACAATTTATAGAACGACATGTTAGTGTTTTTGCGAATCAATTGTATAATCCAAAACCCAATGAACCAAAAGCAATAGTTTATATAGATGGTACTTATTTGTACATCGACAAAAGTTGCAACTTCCGGGTATTATGACAATCATATTCTCAACACAAAGGGAGGCATTCAATCAAACCAGTCCTAATTGTGGGTACTGATAGTTACATTTTGGATATTCATGGCCCATATTTCGCAGATTCGGGAAATAATGATGCACGCATACTGCAGAATGAATTGAGTATAGATGTCAACCAAATGAGAAGATGGTTTCATTCAGGTGATATTTTTATTGTAGATGCTGTTCCTTTTCTTCAGAATATCGGCATTCATTGTAAAATGCCTTCAGTTCTACCTCGAAGACAAAGATAACTACTAACTGACGAAGCCAACAAGTCCAGAGTCATAACGAAAACTAGATGGATAGTTGAGGAACGGAATGGTCATTTAAAGACAAAGTTCAAATTTTTTTTATCACAAAATTGATACTCATCATATTAAAAATATAAAATGTTTTCTACAAATAGCAGGTGTGATAATAAATGAGTACCATCCGCTTATTCAAATGAGAGATGCCAACCTAGAATAAGTCAATATAATGTTGGAAAAGGCTAATAGAGTCAACGTAGTTCAAGTCAGAGTTGCAACAGAAAATCTAAATATGAGACGTGGTCAGTGGACATTACTCAGACAGGATCATTTCAATGAATTCCCAAGATTAGATTTACAATTGGTACGAGATATAACTGTTGGCATATACCAGGTAGAATTGGCAGCATCGTATATACAAGATACTGTATATCATCATGGTGAAAATGAATTTCAAATGGATGCAAATACGAATGAGCGTGGATTTTTACGAATGAGAGTTCACTCAAGATTTCGTGATGCCACCAAATATCAATTACTCATAGCATTCGAAGCAAATGTAGAGGATATTGAACAAATCAATAGTGTTATATTTAGATATTATTTCACTTGTAAAACTGTAGCCAGAACCCTTGAATGTTGTGCTCATGTGGCCAGTGTTATGTTGTACCTTGGCTACGCACGTCATGAACAGTATATAAGGTATCCATCAAATGCCCTTCTCATCCATATAAAGGATGATGAACATAGAGAGGGACAAGTTAATCGGGTGTTCTGCCTCTATCATCCTTTTCTGTACGTTGTTCATGTCATCATTCGTTTCAGTTCATTGGTACCCTGTTATATAATGTTTTTCCGTTCAAAGAATTCCACAGTTTTGATATTGAAGAAGGTAATATAATACATCATCAATCAAGATCAATTGACAGTTGTCCGGCGATGAGCCCAAGGTTTCCATTCCAACAGGATGTCATCTGAACACTGAAACTTGAATAATTCTGGATTTCCTGTCGTTTTTCATTAGCAATCTATACATTTCATATAGGTACGTCTTTTTAATGGAATATGAGCATATTTCGTCTCCTATTTTGTTGTAAAACAATGTTTCTGTTTTAATTATTTGCAATATTTCTCGAGATTCTTTTACCATCATTCTTTGGGCAGATGTGTGTCGAACAGAATGTATTTCTGAAAATGCTTCAATGACATCAATATCAATCATAACTACTTCAAGGGAATTATCAGTAAAGGACACTAGCTTTTTATCCACCATGTATATTTTATGAATCTGCAGAGTGAACTCTCACCGTGAACGATCGAGTTTGTAACCGACTTTTCCGGAATTTCAGGCATTTGGATATATCAATAAGCAGGACTGGTGCAGTTTCATGAGAAATGCATAATAGATGCTAATATTATCAATCGCAATTGATATTGGTATCCTACAAAACATCTGAAAATGAATGAAATTCCACCGCTGAATTTCTTGGAAATCACTGATAAACTTGCTACCTTTGGACTCACCCTGTATATAGTATGTACGTGCAGGAATCATTGTGCTCTATAGTGTATTCAAATCGGCCGTATGAACAATCGATGCATACTCGATTTGGTTTATATATTCGAAAAAGTCTCTTCACAATGGCCAGTTGAAATTTTGGAAAAGTTATCTTTAGCACCCTATATAATCTAAACTGTTGAATTCAGAACGGTGGTGCAATGGAGATATTTGATCAGCAGCATGAGTTCTGCAATATATAAAAAATTCGAGCAAATTCACCGATAGCCAATTTCCCATCGATGCGGTGAGAAGTCATGCTCTGTGAAAATGATGTTTTGAGGGGTTCTGACGGTGAATGTTCTGAGGTAATATGTTTTGGTGACTTTTGTGGTATTGTGGTTGATTTGAGTGATAAATAAAATTTAAAAAAATATCGTGACTCAGCCCGGGATTGTACCCGGGACCTTGTAGTTTAAAATCCAGAGCCCATCCACGTGAGCTAACTTGAGGCTAACTTGAATTAATAAAGTGTTATCTGAGCGCTGGGCCGACCGACCCCGCTTCCTTCACCGGGACTGACTTCTGGCTGCAGTACTACACGCTTGTCAGCTAGTAAGGAAGGTTTCTATGTAAAAATTTCCTTGTACCTATCATTTTTATTTTACGTAGTATCTGCTAATTGAAAAAAATATGAGTGCTGGGCGCCTCTGAATGCATAACTGGTGTGATACTCTGTGATATCGATACTGGATAGATCTTTCGACCTTCTCTCTTTCTTGGATCAGTGTGCAAAAGGAAACAAACGTACCTTTCTCCCTTTCTGGATCTTCTATCTTCTTATATTCGTAATAAACGAGTTGTGGCAGAAATGCAGCTACGTATATCCTAAAGTGTGTGTTCTCCGAGCACGGATTGTGGGCCATATTGAGAGAAATCAAACTTCGAAATTTCCGCAAGTAATGAATGTTCTCTTTATTCGTGATCTTATTCCTTCCTATACTGAAGATGGTCAATTGTGTTAGAGTGTCCATATTTTCAATTGTATCTAGAAGATTGTCGTAAAAGGCGAGTTTGTGTATATTGATGAGCTTATCGAGATTTTCTATTTTGTTGATTTTGTTGAAAGATAAGTCTAGTTCTCTGAGGTGCACTAGAGAGTCCAAATTTTCGATTTTTTCAATGTAATTATTGTTCAGTTGGAGTTTCGTCAGCGACTTCAAAACCCAAAGGTGATCAATTTTCAGAATATTCATAAACTCGAAGCGGATCTCTTGTATTTCATCCATTGGTATTCCTTCTTTTTTCATCAGACGTCCAATTTCACCTAGAAATAAAAAAGTTTCGAATTCAAATGGAGCAAATGCTCATACGAGCCAGATATTGTTCAAGTTTCGATGGATATATAATCTTATTTCTGCTCACGATAGTCCAAAATCTCGTGGTAATGAATGTAATTGTATTATAAAATCTAATTATTCAATATTAACTTATGTTTGGAGTTAATATAGACATACTCCAGTCAGACATAGAAACATCTGGCGCTTTCAAAGAGGTTGAAAAAACCATAATTTTTACAGTATTTTTGTTCAAAACTAATAAATGAGCAGTTTGTGTAATGAAATGCGTTAGAACGTTATTATACACGGTAGATAATACCTACTCTTAAAGATAATAAGAAAAAAAATTATTTTATTTAAAATAAACCATGGGGTGCATGGTATCGCCTCGGTGTGTAATGTACTATATAATTATTGATACCATGCACCCACGCTTTTTTTTAAATAAAATATTTTTTTTTCTTATTTTCTATTTTTTAGTCTGGTTTTCTATAAAAGCGTGTTTTTTAGTTTTTTAAACTATTATTTATTTCCTACTTTTTAGTGTGGTTTATTTATAAAAGCGTGTTTTTTTTAGTTTTTTCAAACCTATTATTTTTATTATTTTTTTGCAAATTTATCAAATTAGGTAATCATAATCTTCGACCCCAAAAACCCCCACATACCCATTTTGAATAGAATCAGAAATTTTACCATAATCACAAAACTCGGCCGCCATTTTTTTTCCGCCATATTGATTATCAGACCATTTCTTTTGTCAAATAAACATTTTATTATTATTTTTTCATTTATCATTTATTCCCAATATATTTCGATGGATTTCCAAGTTTCTTGAACAATATTGTACTATCTATTTTATATGTAAAATTCCATATATTTTGGATTAAGTTCTTTTATCGAATTTTATTTGTAATGAGAATATCAGTTGGAAAAACAGGTCAACTTTTAAACCTATCAATGGATGACTTTTCTCATAGACAATTCAGTGCTTTGTACTGAGTTAATTTTATAGTTTTTTGATATACCAAATAAAAACACATGAAGGAATCTTAGAAAAGGAAGCAAAAATTATATCAATCAACTCCATTCCTATTCCATTGCGAAATAAACCTATATTTCACAAAATTATGGGAGATCCCTTCATTTTCTTATGGTTTCCGTGATCCCAGGTAAACAGGTTATTCAGTAAAATTACAAATCACGTGTATCACTTCCCTGACAGAACCGGAAGTGACCCATTACATGCCCTCTATTACGTAGTTACGATGCCATAAAAAGGGCTCCCTACATCCGTAAAAAGAACAGGCCGAATTTGAGAGCACTTCACACGAGAAATGTCTTTATCTGCCTCTGATCCCAATACTACGGGAAATCTTTGATCGTTGGTATAGAGTTCTGACGGAATATAAGTGAATGATATTTTTTAAAGAAAAATATATTTTTTTGATGACATTTCTTGACTTGAAATGAATATCGGTAAATCTTTCGAAATGATGAAACATATAAAGGATTTATTTTATTCTAAATAAAGTTCAAATCGAAAAACATCAAATTTGTATCGTTTCTCTACCTGATCTTCGAAAATACTCACGATTTGGAGCAAGGAGATTATCCTGGAGACTTTCTACCCTCCAGGTGAAAGGTTCAAAGAACCAACCTAGCCCCGTCCCTCATCTAATTAACACAAATTCTGCTAGATTTAACTTTTGTGTGGTGTTATCGTCTAGTCAGCCAGCTGGAATGCTTGAGGTGTGGTCCATAGTAATGGTAGAGAATAACATTGTAGCACTGTGAACCTACTCTGTTCAACCATTTCAATTTAGCATTAAGCTAATCATAATAATTGTTCGATAATTTACTAACATCAAGTCCGGACGAGAGACTCTGAGATTCTATTCCTTGGTAAATTGATTGAATGTTCTTCATCACCGATATTTTCCTTAAATTCATTGGTCACCATTCAAATTAGCTACAAATAACCTGAGCCATGCGGCTTAGAAATCCCTATAATCCAGAAGGACGTAAGAGGTTTCACCCGGAATGAAAGATGTAAACCTTTGTTATGACTTTTTAAAAGTTGGCTCAAACCCCCTTTTTTAAAAGATCCCCCCCCCGGTTTTAAGATTTAAGGCAAAGGCGAAAAATTTTGGTTTTTCGAAAATCCCATTCTTATGTTTTTTAAAAATTTTTTTAAAAAAAAGAAAAATTTAAATTTTTTTCAAAAAATTTTTATTTTAATTTTTTACATTATATTTATAAATATTATTCATAAATCGAATAATTTTTTAATAATACTTACTTGATATCCAAATAATAATGAGGATTTACCCCATAAAAAAAAAAAACATAAACGAAACAATTGATAAATTTTCAGAAATAAATTTTTGAGGGGGGGAAAGAAATATATAGGCAAAAAAAAAAAGTTGAACGACCGCACCCCAGTACCTTTTTGGGGAAACAGAGTGAAAAACTCACCCATAGAGCATTTAACTAATACAAAACTGTAAAAATCTCCTCGGGTTCAAAAAACCACAGGGGCCCAAAAATTTTTACAGATCACCAAAAAGAGAGAACTCTCATGGAAAAAATTTCTCCAGCATCAATAGCTCAACCAAACCAATTTATGTTAGGGGAAAAAAAAAGAAAAAAAGGAAGGAAAAAAAAACCAAAATTCCCCTTAATTTTTGGAAAAAAAGAGAGCACTATAACATTAAACAAAAAAAGAAATCACAGGGAAAAACTAGCAACAACATAGAGAAACACTGAGCAAAAATATCTATCAACCATTTTTTCCTGAACCGAAAACACACTGAAGAATCAACACCAATAAAAATTTTAAAGAATTAGAAAAAAACCGCATAAACATCCCCCCAAAAATGATAAAACCAAGGAAGTGCTCCTGAATAAAAAAAATTGAGCCCCCGGTCCCGACGGGCATACCCGTTATCTTCTGAAAAAACCCCGCCGAAAGAGTCCTGCTCGAAATATTTGATATTATCTGACTGAGGTCTTTCCACAAAAAAAGAAGAGGTTTTCATCCCGAAACCGAATAAAACAAAAAAACGACCCGGGGTTCTTATTGACCATACCTTTTACATCCCAAAAATAAAATTTTGGGAAAAAAAGATGAACAAAAAAACCCAATAGATCCTAGAACAAAAAAAAAATACTTATCCCAGAACAAAGCGGTTTTAGAAAAAAAGATCCACACTAGAAAAAACCTAATAGACCCGAATCAGAAATACATGAAAGCCCCCGGCTAACAAAAAATGATTGCAGCATTTTTTGACACCCCGAAAAACCCCTGATGTCTGGTGAAAAATTTTTAGTGTTTTATTAAAAACTTTCCTTCACTTCATAAAAATTTCTTGAAGGAACGGAAATCCGAGGAGAGTAGATGAAAGAGTTCATAGATGTTGAGTCGTTAAAGAACCCCCCCCCTGAAACAACAGAGGATTCGGCCAAATTTCCGGTGGGGGGAGGGGGTCACCGGCGTCGGTGTTTAGGCTTGGGGAAAAGGCCGACATTAAATAAAGCAGGAAAAAAAAAATTTAAAAAAAACATAAACCCCAAAAATTTAAATCCACAGTCCGAGCTAGACTTTAAAAAAGACGACCCAGTCATATAAACCATAGGCAAAACGCAAAGCTGAACCCCAAAAAAAGTTTTTAAGGAACACTCAACGACATTGAACAGTGGTCCAACGAAACTGGCTTCAGGTTCCCCTTACCAAAACAAAAAAAGAAAAAATCCAAGATTCTCGGGAAACAAATCCAAAACCCCCGAGTTAATTTTCCAGGATGACCATTGGAAAAATTGAGAATCATAGATTTCTTGAATGACTTTTTCAAAACCCAAAATTTAAAAAACCATATAGAAAAAACCCAAAACAAATTCCCCAAAAAAACCCCCAATCTAACGAGAATAATCCCAGAAATCGAACTGACGGTATCAGCTATACGAAGTTTTCATCCGACAGAAAAGGGCCAACAAGTGGCAACAAGAGGAGTGGAACGTTTTAACGCCAAACTGAAAGAAATTTAAAAACCCGTGTTACCGGTAAACCATTCAAATGCCGCAGAGATGAGGTTACTATCACACGTATAGGTTGGGGGTACACGCCTTACCTAATGGGAAAA
>JAFIRS010007389.1:0-25520 GCA_018342105.1 Gonioctena quinquepunctata | reverse complement strand
CAATATATACTGCTCTGATATATATAACCATCTACAAAAAGACACCGAATATTTCAAGCACTCCGGATACATACTACAGTTTGCCGATGATACAGCTCTAATAGCACATGACAGAACTATTGAACAAACCATGTCCAACCTTCAAAATTTAACCCTAAAGACTAACCAATGGTTCGAAAATGGCGACTCCCCCAACCCCACAAAATCACAATTCATCATATTCAATCACCGGCTCAACAACTCCTCTCCAACTCTTACCATAAACCAGCATATCCTCAAACCTAAACCAGGTATCAAATACTTGGGTATCACTTTCGATCAACATATGAACTTTAATGCACATATTGAAATCAAGAAGAAGAATATGATATCACGTGCCAAACACTTCAGTAGTTTGACATACAGAAAAGGGGCATTGACATGAATACAGCAAGCCACATATACAAAACCTTATGCAGACCCATGTTAGACTATGGACACACATTGCTTTTAAATTGCAAGAAACAAGCCATCAACAAACTTAAAGTAGCTGAAACAACATCTTTGCGAAAAATATCTAAAATACGACACCCGAACAACCCTCTTCACAACCCTCCTAACCGCCTGTTATACCAAACTTTGAACATCCCACCAATAGACGAGAGGATACAAGACCTTGCTAAAAAATTCAGCCTAAAACAAGGCAATATAGATATTATTAGAAGATACTGCCTCAACATGGAACCCAACATCCAAACCATGATCAGGCATCCTCACCATTCAATATTTGAGAAAATACTGGAACTATCTCATACTCAACCCTAGGAAACTAACAAGAAGTAATCAACTTTCATCGAATGCTCATTTGACTTTTGTATATTTTTAATTTATTTGTGTTTTTTTTACTTTGTTTTACTTTTTCTTAAATACTATATAATGTTATTGAAAAATTGTAACCATGGGCAGAAGGACCTCGGTCGATAGCCTTTTGGATCTAATTGATTCAATAAAGTACATTTATTATTATTATTTATATATCTATCCGTAGGACTATTTTGCTTCCATATCATAACACATCACATTACATTTTGCGTACATGACTATATTGCTTCCGTATATCAGACGCAGAATTGTTTGTGCTAATATCTACCTATCTGAGGAATATAATAAAAAGGTCGTTACAGATTTCTGTTTGTCTTTTGTTCATGCTTCTGCAGAATAGTTTTGTTTCTTTATAAATATTAGGAGATGTCAGTAATGCAAAATTATGGGGCGCAAAATAGTGTGCTTCATAAAAAATTATATACATATTTACTTTCATATATTGGTTTTTCACTCCGCACAATATTTCCGCTAGATTTCATTCGAACTTTTTTCGAATTATACAAAATATATTTTATGAAAATAATATTTAACATTAATTTGCTGAAATAGGCCAAATGCGGCATTTCACGACACGACCCCTCCAAAAAGCACGCTTAACAAATGTACCAACCATATTAATCACCAACGCCTTGAAAGAGGCTAATTTTTTTTTCACTTTATTTCAACAGCATCATACATTTTATATGGCACTTCATGCCCGAATACCCCAGAGGGTTGACAGTAATTGGTCCCTATCCTAATTGGGTATAATGTTAACTTAAAACTACTCGAACATGTGGCTCTAAGCACAAAATAAAATTTCAAATTTTTTCAGGTAACATGAACCGAACAGATGAGGATACTTCTCTTTGTGGACAATCCCCCTAAAAGAGTGACAATATATGGCCAGAATTCTAGCCGTTGGCCATCTGTTGCCGGAAATATAGCTGTTTGGCCATCCGTAGCCAGGAATAAAGCTGTTCGGCCTCCGTAGCCGGGAAAATAGTTGTTTTTAAGAAAAACGAACGATAGAAAAAAAAAACTTGTAATAACGAAATGTAATGAAATGTAACAAACGTAACGTAATGTAATGTAGCGTACTGAAACTAAAGCATAGCGGAGACGATACGATTACGAGTACGATACGATACGATACGATTACGATAAGTTACGATACGATTTACGATACGATTACGATACGATTACGACCGTTTACGATACGATTACGATATGATACGATCTACGATTACGATACGATTGACAAAGAAATGAAACTTTGTTCTCATCATTGTGTCAGATAATCTTCAACGAAATTATATATATATATATATATATATATATATATATATATATATTATATATAATATTATTTTTGCTTCCATATCATAACACATCACATTACATTTTGCGTACATGACTATATTGCTTCCTGTATATCAGACCAGAATTGTTTGTGCTAATATCTACCTATCTGAGGAATATAATAAAAGGTCGTTACAGATTTCTGTTTGTCTTTTGTTCATGCTTCTGCAGAATAGTTTTGTTTCTTTATAAATATAGATCAGTAGCAAATTATCAAAAGTGTGCTTAAAAAAATACATATTTACTTTCATATAGTTCCATCAGAGGTAGGAAATAAATGAATATTGGTTTTCACCACAATATTTTAGATTTCATTCGAACTTTCGAATTTACAAAATATATTTTATGAAAAAAATTTAACTTTTTGCTGAAATAGCAAATGCGCATTTCACGACACGACCCTCAAAACAGCTTAACAAATACCAACATATTAATCACCAACGCCGGGGCTATTTTCATTTATTTCAACAGCATCATCATTTTATATGGACTTCATGCCAATACCCCAGAGGGACAGTGTCCCATCAATTGGGTATAAGTTAACAAATACTGAACAGTGGCTCTAAGCACAAAATAAATTTCAAATTTTCAGGTAACATGAACAACAGATGGGATATTCTTTGACAACCCAAAAAATATGCCAAATTCCAGCCGTTGGCCATCTGTTGGGAAATATAGCTGTTTGGCCCGTAGGGAAAAATTTCGGCCATCCGGAAAATGTTGTTTTAAGAAAAGGATAGAAAAAAAAACAGGTGAGTTTAAACGTAAGAAATTAACTAACGAACGTAACGAATAAAAATAACGGGTAGTAACGAGAAACCGGGAAGACGGCATCGATTCGCGATACGATACATTACGATATTCAACGTTTAGACATTGATCGATCGACATTACACGCAACGCGAAACGAAATTGCTCATTTGTGTCAGATACTTCAAAGGATATATATATATATAATATAATAATATAATAATAAGGAATTTATTGAACCAACAAAATCAATTCAATAGGTATCGACAAGTCCTTCTGCCTATATATATATATATATCCGTAGTCTATTTTGCTTCATATCATAACAATCACATTACATTTTGCGTCCATGACTATATTGCTTCCATTCGACCAAATTGTTTTGCTAATATCTACCTATCTGAGGAATATAATAAAAGGTCGTTACAGATTTCTGTTTGTCTTTGTTCATGCTTCTGCAGAATAGTTTTGTTTCTTTATAAATATTAAGAGATGTCAGTAATGGAAAATTATGGCGAAAATAGTGTGCTTCATAAAAGAAAATATACTATTTACTTTCATATAGTTCCATCAGAGGCGCTAGTGAATATACGCAATGAATATTGGTTTTCACCCGCAATATTTTGCGCTGATTTCATTCGAACTTTTTCCGAATTATAAAAAAATATTTTTATGAAAAATAATATTTAACATTAATTTGCTGAAATAGGCCAAATGCGGATTTACGACACGACCTCAAAAGCACGCTTAACAAATGTACCAACCATATTAATACCAACGCCTTGAAAGAGGCTTATTTTTCACTTTATTTCAACAGCATCATACATCTTATATGGCCTTTGCCCGAATATCCCAGAGGGTTGACAGTAATTGGTCCCTATCCTAATTGGGTATAATGTTGACTTAAAACTACTTGAACATGTGGCTCTAAGCCCAAAATAAAATTTCAAATTTTTTCAGGTAACATGAACCGAACAGATGAGGATACTTCTCTTTGTGGACAATCCCCCTGAAAGAGTGACAATATATGGCCAGAATTCCAGCCGTTGGCCATCTGTTGCCGGAAATATAGCTGTTTGGCCATCCGTAGCCAGGAATAAAGCTGTTCGGCCATCTGTAGCCGAAAAAATAGTTGTTTTTTAAGAAAAACGAACGATAGAAAGAAAAAAACTTGGGTGAGTATTAACGAAACGTAACGAAATGTAACTTAACGAAACGTAACGAAATGTAACAAAACTTAACGTAACGTAACGTAACGAAACATACGATACGAAGATACGATACGATAGATACGATACGATACGATACGATTACGATACGATACGATACGATTAGAACGATACGATTACGATACGATACCATACGATTACGATACGATTACGAAACGAAACGCGAAATGAAACTTTGTTCTCATCATTGTGTCAGATAATCGTCAACGAATTATATATATATATATATATATATATATATATATATATATATATATATATATATATATATATATATACTATTTTTATAATTTTTTTATATATATATATATATATATATATATATATATATATATATATATATATATATATCAGACGCAAAATTGTTTGTGCTAATATCTACCTATCTGAGGAATATAATAAAAAGGTCGTTACAGATTTCTGTTTGTCTTTTGTTCATGCTTCTGCAGAATAGTTTTGTTTCTTTATAAATATTAAGAGATGTCAGTAATGGCAAAATTATGGCGCAAAATAGTGTGCTTCATAAAAGAAAATATACATATTTACTTTCATATAGTTCCATCAGAGGCGCTAGTGAATATACGCAATGAATATTGGTTTTTCACTCCGCACAATATTTTGCGATAGATTTCATTCGAACTTTTTTCCGAATTATACAAAATATATTTTATGAAAAATACTATTTAACATTAATTTGCTGAAATAGGCAAAATGCGGCATTTCACGACACGATCCCCTTAAAAAAGCACGCTTAACAAATGTACCAACCATATTAATCACCAACGCCTTGAAAGAGGCTTATTTTTTTTTCACTTTATTTCAACAGCATCATACATCTTATATGGCACTTCATGCCCGAATACCCCAGAGGGTTGACAGTAATTGGTCCCTATCCTAATTGGGTATAATGTTAACTTAAAACTACTCGAACATGTGGCTCTAAGCCCAAAATAAAATTTCAAATTTTTTCAGGTAACATGAACCGAACAGATGAGGATACTTCTCTTTGTGGACAATCCCCCTAAAAGAGTGACAATATATGGCCAGAATTCTAGCCGTTGGCCATCTGTTGCCGGAAATATAGCTGTTTGGCCATCCGTAGCCAGGAATAAAGCTGTTCGGCCCTCCGTAGCCGGGAAAATAGTTGTTTTTTAAGAAAAACGAACGATAGAAAGAAAAAAACTATGTAACTTAACGAAACGTAACGAAATGTAACATAACGTAACGTAATGTAATGTAACGTAACGAAACTAAACGCAACGGAACGATACGATTGATACGATACGACTACGATACGATTACGATATGATTACGATACGATTACGATACGATTACGATACGATTACGAACGTTTACGATACGATTACGATATGATACGATACGATTACGATACGATTACGAAACGAAACTTTGTTCTCATCATTGTGTCAGATAATCTTCAACGAATTATATATATATATATATATATATATATATATATATATATCTATCCGTAGTACTATTTTGCTTCCATATCAACACATCACATTACATTTTGCTCATGACTATATTGCTTCCGTATATCAGACGCAGAATTGTTTGTGCTAATATCTACCTATCTGAGGAATATAATAAAAGGTCGTTACAGATTTCTGTTTGTCTTTTGTTCATGCTTCTGCAGAATAGTTTTGTTTCTTTATAAATATTAGGAGATGTCAGTAATGGCAAAATTATGGGGCGCAAAATAGTGTGCTTCATAAAAAAAATATACATATTTACTTTCATATAGTTCCATCAGAGGCGCTAGTGAATATACGAATGAATATTGGTTTTTCACTCCGCACAATATTTCGCGCTAGATTTCATTCAAACTTTTTTCGAATTATACAAAATATATTTTATGAAAATAATATTTAACATTAATTTGCTGAAATAGGCCAAATGCGGCATTTCACGACACGACCCTCCAAAAGCACGCTTAACAAATGTACCAACCATATTAATCACCAACGCCTTGAAAGAGGCTTATTTTTTTTTCACTTTATTTCAACAGCATCATACATCTTATATGGCACTTCATGCCCGAATATCCCAGAGGGTTGACAGTAATTGGTCCCTATCCTAATTGGGTATAATGTTGACTTAAAACTACTCGAACATGTGGCTCTAAGCCCAAAATAAAATTTCAAATTTTTTCAGGTAACATGAACCGAACAGATGAGGATACTTCTCTTTGTGGACAATCCCCCTGAAAGAGTGACAATATATGGCCAGAATTCTAGCCGTTGGCCATCTGTTGCCGGAAATATAGCTGTTTGGCCATCCGTAGCCAGGAATAAGCTGTTCGGCCATCCGTAGCCGGAAAATAGTTGTTTTAAGAAACGAACGATAGAAAGAAAAAACTTGTGTTTGAGATTAACGAACGTAACAGAAAATGTAACTTAACGAAACGTAACGAAATGTAACAAACTAAACGTAACGTAAGTAACAGAAACTATACGACATACGAACGAGCGAACTAACGACGACACGATACGATATGATACGATACGATTAGGATATGATACGATTACATAACATCATAACACATCACATTACATTTTGCGTCCATGACTATATTGCTTCCGTATATCAGACGCAAAATTGTTTGTGCTAATATCTACCTATCTGAGGAATATAATAAAAAGGTCGTTACAGATTTCTGTTTGTCTTTTGTTCATGCTTCTGCAGAATAGTTTTGTTTCTTTATAAATATTAAGAGATGTCAGTAATGGCAAAATTATGGGGCGCAAAATAGTGTGCTCCATAAAAGAAAATATACATATTTACTTTCATATAGTTCCATCATGTCTTTTGTTCATGCTTTTGAAAGTGATTATCCGCAATGAATATTGGTTTTTCACTCCGCACATTATTTTGCGCTAGATTTCATTCGAACTTTTTTCCGAATTATACAAAATATATTTTATGAAAAATAATATTTAACATTAACTTGCTGAAATAGGCCAAATGCGGCATTTCACGACACGACCCCCTCCAAAAAGCACGCTTAACAAATGTACCAACCATATTAATCACCAACGCTTCGAAAGAGGCTTATTTTTTATTCACTTTATTTCAACAGCATCATACATCTTATATGGCACTTCATGCCCGAATACCCCAGAGGGTTGACAGTAATTGGTACCTATCCTAATTGGGTATAATGTTAACTTAAAACTACTCGAACATGTGGCTCTAAGCCCAAAATAAAATTTCAATTTTTTCAGGTAACATGAACCGAACAGATGAGGATACTTCTCTTTGTGGACAATCCCCCTAAAAGAGTGACAATATATGGCCAGAATTCTAGCTGTTGGCCATCTGTTGCCGGAAATATAGCTGTTTGGCCATCCGTAGCCAGGAATAAAGCTGTTCGGCCATCCGTAGCCGGGAAAATAGTTGTTTTTTAAGAAAAACGAACGATAGAAAGAAAAAAACTTGGGTGAGTATTAACGAAACGTAACGAAATGTAACTTAACGAAACGTAACGAAATGTAACAGAACGTAACATAACGTAATGTAACGTAACGAAACTAAACGCAACGGAGCGGAACGGAATGATACGATACGATACGATACGATACGATACGATTATGATACGATTACGATACGATTACGATACGTTTACGATACGATTACGATATGATACGATACAATATGATTACGAAACGAAACGCGAAACGAAACTTTGTTCTCATCATTGTGTCAGATAATCTTCAACGAATTATATATATATATATATATATATATCCGTAGTACTATTTTGCTTCCATATCATAACACATCACATTACATTTTGCGTCCATGACTATATTGCTTCCGTATATCAGACGCAAAATTGTTTGTGCTAATATCTACCTATCTGAGGAATATAATAAAAAGGTCGTTACAGATTTCTGTTTGTCTTTTGTTCATGCTTCTGCAGAATAGTTTTGTTTCTTTATAAATATTAAGAGATGTCAGTAATGGCAAAATTATGAGGCGCAAAATAGTGTGCTTCATAAAAGAAAATATACATATTTACTTTTATATAGTTCCATCAGAGGCGCTAGTGAATATACGCAATGAATATTGGTATAAAATAATCAATTTAATTTTGATTGTGCTTGAATGAATGTTCGGCAGGATTTTTCGGTAATTTTTCCCTTCAGTGGTAGATGGCGTGTCGGTATGAACTATTAAATGACAATAATGGTGCATATTATGCCCCAGTTTTAGAAAATCTGGTTGATGCCTGAAATTCGAGTTAAAATGATTTTGATGAAATTTTATATTGTATCTGAAAATTTTTTTCTCAAATTATTGTGATTCATATACTCACTTGCTTAAAAATGAATTTAATATTGGCTATTACCTCTGAAATAGGTACTTGACTTGTGTGTGTGACAGAAATGTGTACAAACAATTTGGAACCACTGTATATTAGATTTCTTATTGGGATTGCATCATTCAACAAATGTACTACTGATGTCTAAGTTATAAAATCCTGAGCCATAGCTGAGCTTTCTGCTTTCATGAATACGTTACGTACCAAACATGAGACATAGTTGAAAGGCACACAGCACAAATATTACGCATAATTTACAAATGATGGGTCAGCAACAAACTCGTTCTAGAAATATCAATTAGGTATACCTATATCATTTCAAAAATTGATTTCCAAAGCCTGTTACCAGATTTGATGGCTATTATAATAATGAAAGATCCATATAATAAATAACAATGTACCTAATCAAACTAGAAAAACAAACATCATTCACAATAAAAAATCAACATATCTTCGATGGATATGATAGTAATGGAACATCCATATAATAAATAAAGATTTAACTGAAAAAATCAAACATTAACCACAAAAAAAATAATATTCACAAAAAAAATTAACTATAACTTTTTTTGGAGAGGCCTCTAATAAATGTTGCCTACGACGATGTTTATGCCTAGTTCTAGTGAACACAGTTCTGGGTACACTGAATTGTTTGGGCATTTTTCTTTTTCTGAAAATAAGGAATATATTGTCTGAAGGTATCTGGTTAAACTTTTGAATAAGATATATACATTATTCTTCCTATAGGAAAAATAGTAAAACTATATGAAGATTATGTGAAAACTTCATTATATTTAGACGAACCAGAACATCCAAAATCAGTGTATAGATGAGACCTGGCTCAAGTATAAATACATTTTTCTATAAAGAATTGGAAGAATCAATATTCTTAGTCCAAACTGTTTTTCACCAACACGAGGGAATAACTATGAATGTTAAAAAAAAAAACAAATACAATCTAAATATACTACACCATTGAAATAAATCCATAACAGAACAAAAGTGTAAAGAAATGAAACTGGAAATGGGGATGTTTGAAAGGATAATCCCAGCAGCTGATTCATTAATAGTTGACAACAGTGAATGTAATCAATATAATAAATATAAAAAATCCTTGAGGTTTTGAGGTTCTCAAATTGTTTTGTTTTTTTGTTTGATTTCAACCGCTTTCTTAGTTGTTTTACTAACCCTCAGAAGTTAATTCAAACTTGTACACTTTATGATAGTGTCTTAGAACTCGAAATGCACTATTCAAACTTCAATTGTTTTCCATGAACGTGGAAGGTGGAACATTTTATAAAAAGCTCAAGAATAAAGTATCTTTTCGAAATACACAAAAAAGTGATTCCAAGAAGTGACTTATAATTGAAGTTAAATTCCCCAAATATGAAATCACAGGATCCTATTACTAAAAAAAGTTTTAATTGATTCTTTAAATTTATTTATCATCATTTTAAGGAAGGAAAAGTTTATATTATTGAGATTAGGAACATCCGAAAATATTGAGTACTACGTAACCCAACTATCAACTAAAAATTGAATTAGTGTTAATTCGTTTTTAGACATAATCTTATTGTGTCCATTGACAAAAAACAGATATTTTTCAGCAACCCCTACTAACTTGACCTCTGCAGTCAAGATTATTTGAAAACAATTGAACTGTGTGTTGCAACCAATGTAAATAAGACAGGTAATTCCAATATCCAATAAGAAAGGGGAAAATCAATAAAAACTTGGTTTAGGAGTAGGAGACTGTGATTTCATATTCTTTTTCCAATTATAAAACACTTCTTCGAAAAACTCTTTTGTTTATTTCAAAAAATAAATGTTCTTTACTCTTGAGCTATTCTTGAATTTGCATGGTGCATTTTGAGTTCAATGAGATGCAGGCATTTACATAAGAAAAATAATATTGTTTCTCAATATTTGTCCTTACAATCTTCACAGACAAAAAAACGATAGAGTTCTCTTCAAAAGTATGAAAGTACGCAAAAATCGTAATTATAAGAAAAAGTATATAAACTTAACTTAACTTCAAAGTTACTACATACCCTGTATATACAATTATCTGTAAAGATGATCTGTTAGTGACTGAGAGACCATTGGACACACTAACGAGCCAGACCTTCCTATAGACTACTGCAAAATATGAATCCTCAACAGTAGACGGTTCCGATGAAAATCGAATAAAATAGTAATATCGCTAATGGCTCATATTTGAGATGGAGAACCAGAAAATCATGAGTGGTTCATATATGGGACACTTGGTAGCAAACATGTTAAAGGATGTTGGAAGTATTGTATTTGTTTGGCATTTCTTTGTATGCCTACTGAGAGGTATTGGCGAAGTCGAAAAAATGTTAGCGTGTGGATGTAGGTGTGGGTGTAGATGTGTGGATGGATCCAAGATATTAAATATATATTTATAGTCCAGTTTCATGATGGTTCTCGATAAATTTTTTCAATAACTTGATCATTTCACACAACAAAAAGTAAAAAATTTCATGTGAGTTAGATCTTAGAATATTTATATTTTTCAACCCCTCACTTTCAACTATTTATTTCATTTTGTATTCCAGGACAGAAACAATATTCTTATATTTTCATGAGCAAATGAAACCAATATTATTCATTACAATAAAAACCAAGTCCAAATGACCTAGCCACTAATTTTCTGATTTCATTTTAAAATTCCCACCATGTTACAATTTGGCCATTCAGTGTGGTAAACCTGATAAACCTCGCAGAACAACACTGGACTGTATGGCACATGGAATACTGTGAAGCGATGGTTGAAGTTTTTTTTTAAGTCCAAATGACCTAGCCACTAATTTTCTGATTTCATTTTAAAATTCCCACCATGTTACAATTTGGCCATTCAGTGTGGTAAACCTGATAAACCTCGCAGAACAACACTGGACTGTATGGCACATGGAATACTGTGAAGCGATGGTTGAAGTTTTTTTTTAAGTTTTAACCGAGAAAAACGTGGAAAGTTATGAGTGTTTGAATTGTAGGGAACATTACCAATTATATAATTGATATTTTTTATATCAGTGAATAAGTAAATACAGTAAGTAGTAGTAAGTACATGAAAAATGTATTAGCATAGTCCAGAAACATAATATAACCTCAAAGGCAAACAATGTGTATTTTTTGATAGGGTGTTCGTATCTGTAATGACATTCTCTAGGTACAACAAAAGAAAATATGGTACCTATTTTTATAAACAAAATTTATAATATGCGTACTTAACAGAGCTACCTAATCTTTCACCTATACTACTATAAAAGAGATCATTTAAAACATTATTTAATCACAAAGCGCAGGTAAAATAATTTATTTGGCATGGATCAATTATCATAACTAGCATTATTACTTTTTTGAGTCTTCTTTACATTTAGCGATCCTCTCTAATGCAGAAGCAATGCTTAACTTAGATTGTATATACTGCTCATATAGTTCTTTTTTTTTAATAACTGTCTCTTATAAGAATGTCTCTCTCCGTTTGTTTTGCCAGTTCGGCTATAGCAGATATAGTTTTTTCCAGCCTTTGAATTCTGGGCTGCTTAACCATTGTTTTTCGACTTTGGACTCCAGAGATAATTCTAGTGGAAGATCATTTTCAACAGGAACATCATCTATTGTATTGACTTCACCGCCCCCGTTTCCAGATATTTCAAAGAAATAATCATGGTCCCTAGGAACTCGATAATCCTCGAATGCTACCAGAGATTCCTGTATACCTGGATGACCATCAACCACTACTTGGCCCATATTGCCTACTACTTCTTCTTCCTCATTGGTTATGTTAATAGTTATTAGTTATTGGTGGTACTCGACCAGTTTTATTTCGAGGTGTTTGATTGAGCTAGTTTTACTTTGGCCCTTGTGTTGATATCATGTCAAGCCTGAAATATATAAAAATTAACCAAAATTATGTCAGAAGGATTCGTAACTTACTTTACGCCATTTCTTCCAATCTTTTTCGACCCCTGGCAAAGAGTTCAAATTTTAGATAAAGTAATTCAGAAGGATTCGTAACTTACTCCTTAGTAATGTTTCCCCTCAGTGTTTATTTTTAATTTTTTATAGGTTACTTTTCAATATTTTCATGACATTTTGGTAGATTAGTTAGATAAACAAGAATTTCATTTTGGCAGTGGCAAGCAGTGCTGCCAATGGAAACTATTAAAAATGATCAATGGATCATATGAAACTCCACTCATTTTACTCCCAGAGCATTGATAATCCTCACAGAATCCACGCAAGGTTTTTCAAGAACTTGGCACCTCAATGATGTGATCTGGTATGCGGTGCGGCACTGTACGTAAAACTCAAAAACTGAGAGAAAATTACATTCAAAAACGCACTCTTAGCGCCTCTAATGGACGTATGCATCGTTACTTCACACAGTTCCAACTCTTACCGCTAGGTGCTTCGAACTGTCAACTACAATTTCATTTGTCTTCGTTTATATGTTGTACAAATATTGTTATTATCATAGTATTTTCAATTGTTACTGAAACATCACATTGAAAATATGGTTGAGTGTATGTTTGAGTTGCAAGGAATAGTTTAGTCTATCACTATTCTTGAAACAACCACAAGTGGTGCTAGTTTTTGGAAAAAGTTATTCAAGTGGAGGTTAAATCAAATTTGAATTAAGGAGCACCTTCAAATTTGAAATTTTCGACAAAATATTGAGATTTGGTAAATTATTCTCACAAAATGTGAGAAACCGCACTAATATAAAATTAAAATAAAAGCATGCGTGTTCCCTATTATTCAACTTGTTGAAAGCGAGTCGTAGAATTTTTTTAAAACCTTTTTTTGTGTTTTTCTTCCCATTAAAATATGATTTTTTTCTGAACAAAAACGAATGATATCACACAGACTGGATTTGAATTCAGTAAATTTATTGACTATCGAATAATTACAGAATTAGGCAAACACTTCATCATTAGAGAGATTTTAAGCCCTTTATTTATTCACCTTTGTTCCGTTATCGTTATCATGCGCAAAAGTACTTACCAATCCTTTAACCTTATATTAAAGATATCCGATTCCGTTACTTAAGGAAAAATAAAGATGACTGTGGTTATGTTTATCGCTAAGCGTACCAGGACACCGTTGCCACGCGTTCTATCTTTTTGGGCATCCGATAATTTTGAGATAGGTGATGGACGTGCTGATTGAAATATTTAACATTAACTATTTAAAAATACATCTCTTTCCTAAACCTACGGATAATTTATTATATATTTTTTTATTATATCGCCATATTGTTCGGAGTTCAAATACCAAGTTTGGTTTTTGTTTTGCAATCTCGTGGTTGTAAAATTTAAATTGAGTATCTGACAACGTGTAAAAATGATGTTTAGAAACATAATCTAACTGCTCTCCTATTCATAACATTTTCCAAAACATCCTCCATTTCAAAATGAATACATATATTTTTCCAATCAAAATAAACTTAACTCCGGAAATTCTGAGGTTAGGAAAATCAAAACAAAGTAAGGGTCACCTGTCAATTTATGAAGTTCAAAGTTGGGGTTTCAAATGTCGTGCATATTGTTGTGGTTAGAAAAAAATTAGAAGATTTTTTAAAGGGCTTAAACGCTCTCTAATATCAAACAATAAAAACTTTGACTCAAATATCCCCTTTGTCGTTTTATGCTATTATTATTATTCTTCCCGCTTCCAGTTTTCCAGAATATTCGTGTTTTCACCTTCTGGTCAGTGCTGCAATTGAAACTGTTATAAATAATCAATGAACCATATTAAATCCACGCATTTTACTCCCAAGGCATTGATAACTCTCACAGACTCCGACAAGATTTTTCAATAAACTGCCACTACAATGAACAGGTCTGCTAAACCGCTGTACTGTACGAGAGATGAAAGTCTGAAAAAATGAGAGAAAAAAAAGAATGAATAATGTTAAATGTACTGGAATAATGCTGTCAGCTGTCAACGTAATAACCTAATCAAGAAATTTAAGTGCGAATTTACACGATCCAATAAAATTGATCAATAAATTGAACAATAAAATTGACCAATATGGGTTATATTTACACCTGACAATTTATTGGTCAATTTTGGCAAGATTTTTTACTCAGGAATACCAACATACTGACAAGAAATGGTTCAACTACAGGAAAAGTTTTGAATATTATTCAATAGCTTATCGAATTGACTCTGATCCATTCTCAAATATCGTTTGAATTGATCAGGATCTGCACTCAAAAATTCTTCGTGGACTAATGTCGAGTTTCCTTTTCCTCTTTTCTTAATCCAAGCTCTAATCCACCATCTTCTACATCTCTGTCTTTTATATTCATTAATGCACATTGCTTCGAATGTAATGCAACGTAAATTATTCATTTTTCGCACAATCGTTTTTCTCGCGGTTAGGGCCTTCATCGCATTATATCAAACAATCAAAATTTCAACTCAAATATCAACTATTATCCGCTATTTCGTTTTATACTATTGTCCATTTTTATTCTTCTTTCTGCTTCCAGTTTTCCAGAATATTCGTGTTTTCAGCTTCAGCCACAGACCTTATAAAAGAAGTAGATAATACATGGCCGCTCTTCCAATGATTACAAAATAGCGCCTTTGTCAGGGCTGACATGAAACTCCAATTCAAGTTGGTGCCCCTGATTTTTAATTGTCTGTACCTTTCTAATAAAAGGAATAAAACGAGATAAGAGATGAATTCTCGATTTGACATCAAACGGTGTCAAAACTTGATTGCCTCTCAGAGTTCATTGCTGGTTTTCTATTTTTCATTGATGTTCGAGTTTTTATTTAGAGGCACCAAACTGCTAGATATTCACAATGTATCGTATTCAGGCTCATACATTGACGAGTAGCAAGCAAAAAGCAAAATGGAGATTGAATGATGAATATAAATGCAAATGAATGATGGGTCAAAATTAAAGAGAGACCAATTCTGATACGGGAGTCTAATGGCGGTGCCCTATAGGGTTCCATTTTGATCTCTGCATGTGGTACCTACTTCTTTTATGAGGTCTGTGGCTTCAGCAGACTTGACTCTGAGCACAGCACACAAAGTACAGAGTTCACACTTTCACAGTGAACAGTCACAGACAGTGTCAAATTCGTTCAAAATACTTCCAAAATCCTCACAAAATATTGGAATCCTCACAAATATCTCATTACTCCGCAGCGAGGAAATTACATGCAAATGGATTACTCTCAAAACGGCTGCACTAGTGGCAAGATTCACTAGCGCGCCCTATCGGCCGGCGATAGAACTTGTGAGAGTCAGACACATATTAGAAGTTTCCTAAGATGTTTACACGTGTGACGGACCCGTGAACGTCTAATAAATTGATTATAAGGAACATTTGATCTAACTTCTTTCTTAAACAAGTGTAAATACCTTATATACGATTTTTTCCATACTTGAAATTTCGTATCCGCGTTCATGCTTATAAATTCGAGAATATCGCCTTTGAGGTAGCCGAGGAATGAAGCGTTGTCGAAGTACTTTCATTTAGGATAACCAGGACGTTTCAAAGGCTTGTTTTGGTTCGCGTCCTAGAACCGTTTGAAGTAGTCACACAGTCGTTTATTGAAAACGGATCCGTGCAAAATCATTCACGCTACTTTGTCCTACTCTAGAACTATTCGAAATCGTCCTGGCTTTGAACCAAAAAAACCTAAAATCATCCGTTTCGAACCAAAATATACAATATTCATGCTGATACAAATTCGATTCTCAGAAACGATAGAAATACAGCATCCTCAAAATGAGGAAACGTTGCGGAATACTTCGTTGAATTGTAGTTAATTTTTTCTGAGCCAATCATTGGGGATATAGAGAAAATTGCTTCGTCATTGCCATTCTCAAAGACCTACTGATATAAGTTCTGAATGGAAATCATGAATTTCTTGTCGAAATTGAAAAAAAGCAAGATGGCGGACGAGTTATTTGATTTATGGCCCGATTCTCTATAAAATAGCTATCTAGGGGTTTTCGAGTTGAGAGATTGTATGTATATGGCTCTATTCTATTCAACATTGATATATTATATGCAACTATCATGTAATGATAGCTATTAATACACGAGCACGAGGTAAACCATGTTTAATTTTAAATTTTCTATCATGTAATGATAGCTATTAATACACGACCAAGAAGCTGTATTGCAAATACAGCTTGTATGTGGCTTGAAATTGCATTATAATTTGTTTGATACTCATGATAAGGTGAATTATGTCAAAATCTGGAAATTATCTCAGGTTCAGGGAGTTAGGTCATAATGGGGATCATCGTCTGAATCGGGTTGTGTTACATAATAGAATTAATATACATATGCGGTACATAATTATTAGGTCATAATGGGGATCATCGTCTGAATCGGGTTGTGTTACGTTATTTACTATGTCATGAATTATTGATCTTGGTGCATTTTGTAACCATTTTGTGATCATTTTTTTGAAAGTTAAGTAATTGGTTTCTATTTTTATATTATTTGGTATGATATTGAAGATTTTGGGACCTAGAAAATCGAAGCTACGCTGTCGGACATTCTTATCGCATTTCGGTACAATAATATTGGATCTGTTTCTTGTTTCATAGGAGTGTCCGATTGTGGAAATTTTTACTTTTTCTATAAATGTTTGTTATCATTTTTTGACAGTACAACTGTCTCAAATCAAGGAATCCACTTCCGTTGAACAGATCATTGCTTGAATAACATCTGTCCTTATTGTATATTATCCTAATTAGCCATTTCTGTAATACATTGACTTTTCTAGATGACAGTCAAGGACTCCGCCCCATCCAATATTTCCGTATGATAGCTGAGATTGTATTAAGGAAAAGTACAAAGTTCGCAGATGAGAAATATCTAGGTATTCTTTCAAAAATTTTAAACGAGACAAAAGTCCTCTAAGTTTTCTTGCAATAAAATTCATTTGTAGGTCCCAACGTAAGTGTCGATCGATTATTATCCCTAAATACTTTATTGATGTTGTTTCAGGAATTTTTGTATCTTTATCAATATTTAGTGATCATAGATTTGGTAAATTATTGGTATATGATGTAAAAGGTAAATACTTCGTTTTTTCTATATTCAATGTCAATTTGTTATATTGAAGCCATGATTTAATTAATTTAAAGTCTTGCTCTGCTTTTTTTTTAAGAATATTCCAGTTTTCTGCTTGATAAATTATCGCAGTGTCATCTGCAAAACTGAGCACTGTTCCCTTGGTGTCCATGGACAACAAACTATTGATATAAAGTATGAATAACAAAGGTCCCAAGACGGTACCTTGGGGAACACCATATGTGATATCCCTCATCTCGCTACATTTACCGTCAATAACTACTTGTTGTTGTCTATCTGAAAGGTAACTCTTCAATAGGTCGTATATATTTCCTCTAATGCCATAAAGTTTCAGTTTTTTTAATAAAATGTGGTGACATACAGTATCGAAGGCTTTAGAGGTCAATGAATATACATAATGCAGGGGTTTTGAATCGAGGGCCTTATACAGATTCGAAGTTAATGAGTAGATTGCATCTTCTGTAGACTTTCCCTCTCTAAAGCCGTATTGACCATCTGAAAGGATGTTGTTTTTGCCAAGAATTTAACCATTCTGATCTTAATAATTTTTTTTTAATAATTTTGATAAATTACTTGTGAGAGAGATTGGCCTATAATTTCCGAGATCATATTTGTTTCCACTCTTATATAAAGGTCGAATTAGTCCCATTTTGAATGATTTAGGAAAACATCCAGTTCTGAAACTTTCATTAAATAGGATTGATAGAGGTTCAGCAATTATATGTGCTATTTCTTTAAGTGTCTCGGTTCTGATATTGTCTCTTCAGGAGATTTTTTTATTTTTACGAACGTATCGTGTTTTGAATCTCTGCAGGATTCGTTGGGAATAAAACATTGTTTTATCATGATTAGGTATGTTTTCGGTAAAATTAACTGGTGCCTCAATGTTTTCAGCGTATGTTTTCCTAGGTCACTAAAATAATTATTAAATGCATTTGATATGTCGATTTTGTCATACACTATTTTTCCTAGACCAATAAATAATAAAATAAAACGAGAATTAATTTCAAACTATTTATGGTGTACAAGATAATTCTTCACTGCTCGACATACTTATAGGTTTTGCGCGTTGTGATTTAACGTCGATTAAAATCAAATGTCAAACAACTATGTAGAACCATACCACTTGATTATCCCCAAGTACGTGTTTTATAGGCCGAAAACTCGTTTCATAATGAAAGAACGCGTTTTATTGGCCAAAATCTGTTTCGAAATGAAAATCCGTGTTAAAATGGACAATATTAATAAACGCGCAGTAGCAAATATTCAATTGCATATAATATTACGGGAGTAGAAAAGGTATATGGGGTTTTTGAGGTCGGATATTATTATGATTTTTTGGTCGAAATTGGAAAATTCAGGATGGCTGAACGAGTTATATGATTTATGGCCTAATTCTATTCAGAATAGGTATCTAGGGGTTTTGAGGTCGGATATAAGAATTTATGTCGAAATTGACAAAATTTTAGGCGAGCTGAGTTTAATGAAATAATAATAAAAGTACTTTATTGGTTACCCAATAGGCTACCGACCGGAGTCCTTCAGCCTGTGAGTTTAATGATTTATGGCCCGATTCCATTGTAAATAGGTGTCTGAGGGTTTTTGAGGTCGGAGATTATGAATTGCTCATCGAAATTAAAAAATTCAAGATGGCTGACAAGTTTTATGATGTATGGCCCGATCCTATTCAAAATAGGTATCTTAGAGTTTTTAAGGTCGGAGATTATGAATTTTTATAATAAATAAAATGTTTGTGTATTTTGTGCCAATTTATTTTTCTCAGAGCTTTGACCTAGAAGGTCATCATCAGTGCTAGCTTCGTTAGGTTAGCACAAGTATAATCCATGAAAATTAACGACATTCACAATATTAAATAGATAAAAATTGTATACAAGTAAAACACATTAAAATTGTAGATATATCCAAGTTAAAAAAGATACAATTTTTAATTTCAAATTTTATCTCTTCTAACAATTTTAATCTGTTTTACATTGGAATGTCGTTGATTTTTGGATTCTTCTTGTGCTAACCTGACGAACAAGCACTGAAGATGACTTTCTAGGTCAGCCTGAAATAAATTTTACGATATCAAATATCTTTATTGATTATGCCAAAGGAAGACTGCTCCACTTCCACTATGAATTTTTTTTGTCAAAATTGAAAGATTCAAAATGGCGGACGAGTTTTATGATTTATGGCACGATTCTATTCAAAATGGATATCCAGGGTTTTAAGGTCGGATTTAATGAATTATATGTCAAATTTCAAAATCTCGATATGGCGGACGAGTTTGTGATTTTTGTGTGTTTCTATGCAAAATTTGTATTTAGGGGTTTTAAAATCGGTAATTATGAATTTTGTGTCAAAACTTAAAATTTTAGATGGCGGTCGATTTTTGGGAATTATTATCGATTCTATTGAACATTGGTTCAAAGAGTTTTCTAGGGTTGAAGATCACAGAATTTTGGTCAAAATTCAAAATGTTCAAAATTGCGGATGAGTTCTGTGAATTATGGTCTTTTTAAAGTAGAATAACAGATTCAAAAGCTTGTCGTGCAATGTTTACAAAATAGATATTCCTGTTTTGAATCTGTTGCTCACTAATAACGTATGTAACACATCTTTATTTTTTTGTTTTAGTTCCATTTGAATTCAGTAAATATATAGTTTATTGATAGGAATGAATTTTTTTTCATGGGTGGACATTCAAAAGTCTACTAGTACACAAATTGCTCTTGATAACAGTATTTTATTGAAGCGTCCGCTTCTAGAATATTCAAATTTTCAAAAGATGATATAATCTCTTCCCGAAAAATCCTAGATACAATTTTCCTGAAAAATCACACCACTAATTACAGAAAAACTCCTGAAATAGTCGTAGATTTCAACCTCCTCAACAGAAGTATCTTTGGCTAAAATGTTGTATTAAGATGGAGCCGATCTGGCCATTGTTGAACTGGATCAATTAAAATTATTGTTGAATATCAGGATTATTCCCAATTGGGACACCATGAAAATGAGCTTTTATGAAAATGCCGACGGCGGGTCACTACCGCAAGTTCAAAGAAATTTCTCCTCGAATGTTTTATGCTATTTCAATTAGGAATATGAATAATAGGGAGTAGTGCTGGGGATTGCGTGATTTTCAATCACGTTGTGAATCGTTACTGTTACTTTTGATATCAGTGACTGGAAAGCGGCGTGATCACGACTTCGTTGAATCGAATATTACTATATGAGCTGTTTTTGCGCCCATATATTCAAAACGTATTGTCCTGTGATTCAAATACATCCATTCTGGCGTTGAAACGATGACGTCATATATAAAATGATTCAAAACGTATTCAGAGTTTTGAAACCAAGTCAATTCAGTTTGAAAACATAATTTGTTGTTTTGTCATTGTCGTAATTAATAATAATACCCCAAATAAATCTTGGTAGTGGGACATTCCATTTCCACTAATAATCGTGAGAGTTTCATTGTCTACTGTCTTTCTAACAGAAAAATTCTTAATTTAGGTTTGATTGTTGAATCGTATTCGAAATTATGCATTCTTGCGGTTCTTGATAATAATGACCTCACGTAGAATCGTATTCAAATGCAAGATTGAATACGTTTTGACGCCAGAAAACACCTATGGTATTGAAGTAAATAGATAGCAAATATCAAAGAACCAGAATGATATCGTTTGTGATTCATTCTAGACAAACAAAGGCTGCTAAGGCACCATGTCGCATGCCACGCGTGTTATTACAACGGAGATTGGCCATAAAGCAGCTTTAGAATTAGGTTCGGAACGGTTATAGAATGTCAAATCAATGCGTCATATTCATCATGTAGTGATTGGAAGACCTGACTCTTTTTGAACCTGGTCAGACCTAGTCATTCATACAAGTGACCCATTCGCAAAGACCCCTTCATTTGAACGGTTACATTAGTTATTGTTATTGGTTATCGAAACTATTCTTTGTTCTGACATGTCTGTCTCTAGTTTATGGCAAAAGTCATTAACTGAAGGGAGAAGGATTGACATATTTAATTCAATAACCAATATCAAATGTACGTCTGATTAAGACCGAATTGGATGAATGTTCTTCATGTGAATATAAAAAAAAAGAAAAATACATATAACAATGTCTCAGATAAAAACAAAAAACGAAGTGAGCCATGACATTGTTTTATTTGGAGCTGGAATGGATGAGTTTTGCTCAAAAACAATATCTAATAGGGAGGAACTACGGGTAAATTCATCAGACATCTAAAAACAGTAAATAAATAAGAGAGTTCACACCTATTTTTACAGCTGTTTTATTTCCTAAATTTTTCATATCTATCTCTGCTCTGAATACTCTGTCGAATCTATTATGTCAAATGTGACATAATTCAGACCCACAATTTGCCCGATTTAATTGAAGATTAAAACCATCATAGACCCATTTCATCACATTTTTTTTCACAAGTTGGTAACGGTAACGACTTTATATTTCTTGGTATCACAGAACTCATAATTATACTTATGAGTTCTGTGATTGGTATCAGTGATTGAAATGATTGAATCTGAATCACCAATCACCATAGACAAATTAAATTTTAGTTTCTCTGTGAATCACAGTATTCACAGTTCGTGAAATATCGCCCGACACAGGTAGCTATAATATTTCTTTTTTTATTCAAATTACGGCATTTTCTGATGGGGACTGGGTAGTAAGGGATTATTAAATGTGTACATATAATACTAATGGTATCCATTTACTTGGTATTATTTGGTCCAATACTGATTTTTTTTTCTAGGTTATTCTGAAACAATGTCTTTGCTACTTTCTTTGTTGTTAATGGAATGCGTCATGTAGTGATGAAGAGATATTAAAATCGTAATGGGAACCGTTGTCTCTGTAGGATCATGGGCTTTATGCAAGAAGTAATTCTGGAAGGAGTTAATAGGGATCAGAGATTCTCATCGATTATGGAGCTTCGATGCTCTCTCAAATGGAACAAGAAGGCTATACATTAAATTAAAAACTTGCACCTCATACATGGGTGCAAGTGATTCCTCACCAACTCAAAGGAAGCTGTCTCCTTCATCCCCCCATACTGCGACTCTTACATGGCATGCAAATGACACGTTCAACAACTCGAAGGAAGAAGTTCTCCCCCTTATCCCCCAAAAGCAAGTCAAGCCAGAATGGCAAGTGATGCTTTCATCATCTCAGAGGAAGCTCTCCCCTTATTCTCACACAGGCCCAAAGTGCAAGAGATATCTTCTCAAAGGAAGCTGTCCCCCTCATCCCCACCCATGCGAATCATGACTGAGCATAGGCGCCTTCTCAAGGAAGCTGTCGCCCTCATATCCACACATACGAATCATGGCTGATGTCGAGACGCCTTCTCATAGGAAGCTGTCCCCCTCATCCTCACACATGAAATAATGGCTGCAGGGCAAGTATCGCCTTCTCAAAAGCTCTCCTCTCCTACACATATACAACTCTTGCCTGAAGTGCAAGTGACACCTTCAATGTCTCAGAAGGAAACTCTTCCCTTCATCCCCTACATGCTGCAACCCAAAAACTTATTGGAAATGGATGTGAGGAGCACAAAATGATATGGTTATCATAAATCTAGAGGGAATAGAACAATTACAGCAGGTATTCGAACTTATTGAGCAATGAATCTTCAGATAGTGTCGATAATATGGTATATCGACCCATAACTGGGATATTCTCTCCTCCGTCACTACTGAATGAAGCACAAATCACTGTTGCAGCTAATAACTCTCCACCACCCTAGTTAGAATTGGTACTTATCTTTCACTGGAGCAACCAACCATCCCTCAAACATCCACCGTCCACCAGCTGCCACTCAATTGAAGAGACTAGGTGAATGATTCATTTTAACTTCCTTTGAATGGTCTTCATTGAATATCAAATAAATATCTCATATAAAAAATTCTAGTAATTATATTGCAATTCAATAAGAAGCTTATATCTGTTACAACAAAAAATTTGTAGGTGGAATTTCGGACTAACATTGTCCAAGGTATGGAGATTTGAATCTTAGGAAATATTAGTTATACTGAAAGAGTTTAAGAGCTGCAATGCGGGTTGTTGAAAATAAATAATGAGATGTAAAATTAAAGGGAAAATATATAGAAGAAAAATAATAAAATTATAGAAAATTATTCTAAAGTGGAAATAGAAAGAATAAATAAAGGGCAATAAATAAAAGCACAAACCTGAAAATAAAAGCTGAAAATCAATGATTTGAGAATTAAATTCAAATAAGTCAATAACCTGAAAAATAAAATTGATTAAAACAAAGAATAGAAAATGATTAAAAACAAAACAAAATTTCGGTTTGAAATCCGTCCGTAACTCCACCTCAGAACTCGAGACATTGTCACCATTTTGAAACAGTCTTGGTGAAACTTGATGTACTAAATAATTTTATTACATTTTTCAAATGTTTTGATACACCTATATTCAGTTAATAATGACAATAAACTCGGGCATTGTTTAAAATATTTTAGAGACTTCGATGATGTTTTTAAAGAAAAATTAGTTAGAGCTGTATCCTTGGAAGGCATTTTCTCATTATTATTGACAAATCCAACATATAAATTTTTTTAGATTTTTATTTAATATATTTCTAACTACTAGTTCTAATAGACATAGAGTTTTAAAATTTTACAGGGCTACAATGTATTGTCAAAAAGGCATAGTTGGGGTTTGAAATTGTGATTTACCCTATTATTATTACTTGCATTCCACTTTGATTATGTGTTTATGAGTTTTGAAATATTTCATCCAATCAAACATTTGGTGCCAAAAACAAAATCTGCATACCAACAGGGAGACGTTTTGGTCCTCTAACGCGGTTGCCATGTGGCAACTGGTGTCCACTGACATCCTTCTATGTTTAATTAGAAGATGTGAAAATGTTAGTTATATTTATTGTTTGTTCTATTTGTCCCCTCACATCTTTGTTTTTATTGATCTCTCACAATAAAGAATCATGTCATGGTAAAATTCGATATATGGTGGAGCAGGCTTAATGTAAGGGTTCCACCATGTCTAGATTTGAGGTTTTTCTGAAAATTAAAACCTTGAAAAAAGATAATAAAAAGTATAGAATAAAACAAAATGGAGGGGCAAATGAAAACAATAAATTCAACACATTCTTTTATTAAACATAAAAGGGATATTAAAGTGGACAGCCTGTTTCCACCCTTCCTTTAGGGGGAAAAATTATCTCCCCTTTCATTTTTTTTTATTGGTTACCAAATTTCAAACTATAAACTGAAACAATGCATGATTAACAAATAATAAAGTAGATGTAAAATTGGTGATAATAATGGTAAATCCCCCTTTTCAACTATGCCTATAAAAAAATGGGACTTGTTTTTTAATACATGGTCCGATTCCATTCAATTTATTTTATTTAAAAGTTTTCAGTCATAATCTGATTTTTTTTTTAAAATTCGAAGAAGTTAGAGGGCTTCAAAATGGCGGCGGTTTTCTTATTTATGGTTCGTTCTATTCAAATTAGTATCTTGGGTTTCTGGGGGCCCCAAAAAGCCAATGCTGATCATTTTTAAATCAAATTAAAAATGTAAGATGATTCTTTCAGAATTGTACTTTTATTACTTTCGATAATTAATAAAACATTTCATAAATACTAATAATAATTAAATATAAATAGAACAAAATTTTTTTATTTGAATGCATCAAAGGAAAAAAAACTCTTTTTTGTGTAGGTTCTTCTGTAATAATTAATATTTTACCCCGTCCCTGCCATGCAAGAAACTTGTTTTGTATTGGGATGGGGGGGAGTTTTTAGAAAATATTTTTAAAATTTACACTTTTCCTATTATTAATATTATTTTG
>JAFIRS010007388.1:0-25527 GCA_018342105.1 Gonioctena quinquepunctata | reverse complement strand
GACTTAAAATCAGTTACTCTACTTTTACTATTTTTTTTTGGGAAATATAAATTTATTTTTTTTTTGTTCATTCCAATTCTTTTATATCATCCCATCCTCTCAAAGAATATAATGATTGTGACGGATGTAGGAGAACAAAAATAATGGCATTAGCGATCTGTCATTGTCAACTACATATGTGTGCTAATGTTCACAAGTGAAAAATCAATTATTCCCCATTCACCCTACACGTGAGGGTAGATGATCCCATTCGAAATCCAAACATGATCAACTAAGAGGTATACCCTATCTAACAAAAAAATAATCATCCAAATCGAAGAACCCAGTACAAAGTTATGCCTGATAGAATCGGTTAATGAACCAGAATTCAGAGAGTGAGTGAATAATATCCTCCATAATGCTATCGTTAGGGGATTATTTCATCTTTTTAATTCAAATGGGACCAACTTTGAAGTACACCCTATCCACTGAAAAAAGAATTATCGGAATCGGACGTCTCAGTTGCGTGATCATACATAAAAAAAATATATACGCGTCGACTAGAGAACCTCCTCCTTTTTGGTTCCGTCGGTTAAAAATTGCATATTGTCGAATTTCTTGATGTAGGTTATTTCACAATGTATGGTGCCGGACATATTCGAGCATGTCTTGCAATAGATATGTAATGTATTCAGCTGGTACATTCATGACTTAACTCTTCAGGGCGTTCTATATGGAATGCATTGAATCAAGCTTCCATTTGGTGTGACCTAACTTTAAAAAAAAAAAATTGCTATATTTTTTGCTTCGACAAATATTCAAAAGAGCATTGGATAAAATACAATTCCCATTTGGTACGTGCAACCGTCATTGAATCATGATTGTTTTATGTTCATTTTCAGGAGTAATTTCAAAAAATACTTTGTTTTCTAAAAAGTCTACCCAAATGGAAGCAAATTCTTCAGCATGGAATCCACTGTCTATGTTGTTCCAAATGAAATAGAAGCCATCTTTATTTTTTATATTGAAAAACAGAGATTGTGAACTTTTTGTCTTTATCTTTCTCTTCTCTCGCTTGATTACTTTTCTCAATGTATTTCCTGTATTCTCCTTTTATAACTGTCCCTACTTTATAACAGGCGCATTTTTGCATTGGCCTTTTTTCGGCTTGAATAGCGCCAAATTTTTTCCTTCAAATACATTCAAAAACAAACTTATGGAAAGTGCTCTTATACTTCGCTCTTTAGTCCAATCGTCAACGTGAAATTTGTAGAGGCTTTCTTTAGAATCACATTCTGGCAATAAGTACAACTTCTGTGATGTTGCTCGACAATAACCTGATTCTATTACAGAAAGAGAATCCAGAATTCGAATAAGTGTATTTTTTGGCTTCGGTGTCATGAGCACACTATATCAACTATTTCCAATATAGCCATATGCGATACCCTTAACTGAATAATGCCATTAAATAAATCAATTTTCGTTAGAAATCAAAGGCGGACGCATTTATAGTAAAATAATGTAATTACTCATAAAGTCGACACTTCTCCTATCACTTGCGTCGGCACATCTAACGAATATCCAACCATATTTTCAGACAATCATAACTAATAGTGCGTCGCGACAGATTAATGACCCGCGGTCTTTTGGAAGCGATAATAGGCGTGGTGATATATCATGGCGGCGTGTCAACTCAAAGGGGTACTCACCGACACATAAATAATATTTCATTGTTTTCGGGCGGTATCGTTTGAATACCGAACGCTATATATATAAGATTCTCCCTAATCGAACACAAGGCATTCAGAATCCAAGCGTCGATCGAGAGTCAGTACAGAGCAAGTTCTGCTTCATTATGAAGCGAATAAAATTGAAGTTTAATTTCAATTAGAGAAGATGGAGTCTCATCTTCCTACGCTAAGTAAGCGTAGACTCCGTACAGTTTATCTGAAGTAGCAAATGAATCAACCATATGCAGGAATCATGTGAAAGTGAACGCATCAGAAATCATCCTCAGTAATAACTAAATGAATGGAATTATTATTTATCAAGAGCTAAATAATCATAGTACAACAAGTGAACGCGTAATATAACTCAGGTAATAAAACGGAATAATAGTATTAATTGAAATATTGTGTATTACTTCAGTGAGGGTAAACAATAAAACCGTTTATTTGCTAAGAGTAATATGTATAGTGTAATAAAAATATATTTCATTATTGTTCATATTAAAGAAATTATTGGTTGATAAAGTAAAGATTATCAATTGTTAAAATAACTGAAGAACAGTTATTTTAATTGTCATCCTATATTTGTTTCTCAATTTAAGTTATTGTTTATTCAATTCCATTTTTGACTTTCTATACATTTCTCAGTAAATTATACCAGTTGTATCAATAGTTGTTTTTATATTTTAGAAAATTACATATATATTATTACAAGTCCTAATTGTATTATTATTTCGGAAATAATCTGAGATTGGTCATTGTACTAGTCAAATTAAGTCCCCCGCTTCATTACATACTGGGTGAGCCAATATTTCAAGCCGCTCTGGGATATTGGTCCGTTATTGGTCAATAGACTGATAACGCTCAGTATGGTTAAAACAAAAGGTGGACAGGTGTGTGGTTTTTCAATAAGACACGCCCTGTACGCTTATATAATCGGGACAGATTCAGATGATTTTTTTGGACGTCTCAATGTACTAGGTACTAAAGTGTTCAAAAACATTTTTCGACATACTTCGACCCTTTCATCATTTACTTGTCGTCTCTTTGGTGTTTCGATTTCGTTCTTAATAAATTTCAATTCGTTTATGGGGTACTTTTTTTCACCCATTGTTTCACATTTTGAAGTAATTGCTTAATCTTACAGGACAATGCTCTTCTTCTTTCTCTCCCGATTTTTTTTTTTCCGAAACCATTCATTTTTATCAATTTTACTGTTCTTACTTTTTTTTTATTTTTAGGCAATCTTATCGACTGTATCCCTATCATCCGATATCGGTGGATTGGTACAACATGATGGGTGGGAAAAAGGGTATAATTCCCATAGGACTGGAAGCTTGTCTGTTAATAAAATGTTTGGCGTTGCATCTGGGGATTGAGAATAGTTTGAAGTGGATTCAGGCTTTGTTCATTGGGATATTGTTTCAAATAATTGAGTGGTATGCATATCAGAATATTGGTTGCTTGTGATTCTATTTCAATTTGTGACGGTACTTTAATCAAAATCTCATTTGTAATGGAAGTGTTGTCAACATTATGAACTGATCTTGTGAAGCTAGAGTACGGAACATAAGAACAAATTATATCCATGTGTTCTGTGATCAAAGTATCCATTGATAATTTTTTTATCAATAAATCAATAAAAAAATATCAAATTTATAAACTGCTAAATCCGTTTTCAAATATGATATCAGAGTATGTGAACCTGTCAAGTTCCTACAATACGATACTTCACACGAGAAAACGTTTCAGCAATATACAGGAAAAAAAAAAAAAAAATTTTTTTTTAAAAACAAGTGGTATGGCCGTTTCTTACAAGTACCGCTGGAAATTGTCAGAGCGACGGAACCTTTCAGTAATGGAGTACTGATTAAAATTGAAAAAAGGGGACTCAAGAAAGGCTATAATTATGGAAACAGTCCCAGTGTCGCATCAAACAATTGCAAAACGGGTGAACCATATTAATCAATATGTATCCAAAAACCTGCATGACACGATTGAAAAATGTAATATGCCTGGATGAAAGCACTGATCTGTCCGACATTAGCCAGCTTGTAATTTTCTTCCGAACTATTCAAAACGACTTCAGTGCAGCAGGGGATATGCTTGATCTTATTCCTCTCCATGGTACAACCAAGGGTAAGGATATTTTTGAAGCTGTAAATAAGGTGGTGCCAGACTACGGAGGATTCGATAAATGTTCCCGTAGTGTCACTGATGGAGCCAGAGCTATGGTAGAAACTGAAATTGGATATGCAGGACTCTTGAAACAAAACATCAACTGTCCTGTGATACACTGTATTATTCATCAAGAGGCCCTATGTGGAAAATCCTTACGTCAAATGAATGTCATGAAAGTGGTTATTGAAATAACTAATATCATTAGAGGGGGCAATCGTGCTTTCATTCACAGAAAGTTTCGTGATTTTTTAACCGAAGTAGATGCTACATATGGGGACTTGTTACTTCACACCGATATTCGTTGGTTAAGCGCCGGAAACTGTTTACAACGATTCTTCGCTCTACGCAAGGAGATTCCTATTTTCCTTGAAGATGAAGCCCAACATTACGGAACTGGAAAATCAAATGGTAGATTCACAATTTTCAGCAGACCTTGCATTTTTAATAGATCTGACATCTCAGCTTAACGAATTGAATTTGAAGCTGCAAGGAAAACAGCAGAATAGTGCCAACTTTTTTGGACACATAAATGGATTTAAGATAAAAATTAAGCTTCTCAAGTCTTCATTAGAAAAAAATGATTTTTAATTTTTTTTAAGTTGTAAAGAGCATTTTGAAAGAATTAATGATTTTGAAGAAGTTTCAAATTTACCTCGCATAAAATACATGGACACAATTGCAGAAGAATTCAAAATCGATTTGGCGACTTAAAAAAAATCGAAAGAGAGATTTTTCAGTTTTTACTCAGTCCCTTACAATTTCAGTTGATAATGTAAGCAGAGCAGACCTCAAACTGGAATTGTGTGATTTGTAATTACATCGTTTTTACCAAGGACGAACTAAAACTGGATTGGACTTTTTCGAGTTGCTGCCAGAAGAACGATACCACAACTTGCGAAACTAAAGGCTTACACTGGGCTCAATGCTGGGAAGCACGTATCTTTGCAAAATCAGGTTAACCAACATGAAATTTATAAAGTCAAAATAAACATGTTTCCTCTAGGATAAATCACTTACTCAGTTGCTTCGTTTATCAACAACAAATATTCAAGATAATATTGATGGAACATTAGTGAAAACCAGCATTCCCAAATTTCCCACATTTTTTTTTTGTAATTTGATATTTTTTGATTAAATTAAAATAATAATACAAACGCGTTTTTTCTTTGTATACCATACCTATTGAAACTCAGATAAAGTTACATACGAAGTATTTTCTAATGCTGCCCTCCAAAGCTGCCGTTGGGGCACTTGCAGTTGGACAGCCCTGACCTAGATCAAACAATGAAATACATAATTTTTTTTTAGTGTATTTGTATAAATAAAAGCTTGTCTTTATTTTTTTTGTGATTTTCATTTTACTGTATGATCCTTATTCCCATTAGTTTCAGCTTTGAAATTTGTTACTAATTTATTGCTAACTTGTTGCCAACATTTGTGGGCACTTGTATCCATAGTATATAATAGTAGATCCCTCAGAAGAAATACTGTTTTATATGACGTATAATACAATTCATCACAAGCACTGAAATAATTACTTCCATGATTGCTAAGTGACTCTCATTTGTCATCTACTAAGAGTTAGGCATATTTTCATGACAGGGATATGATGCTTCCCCAACAATAACAAATGAAATATAGTCTACACCTGGTCACTAAACGCGGGTCTTGTTAGAGCCTTCATTTTGATTACGCCTGGAGTTGTGGTACGGAGAATATCCATTACTGGTGTCCTAATCCGCTTGTTATAAGTTATATTATAGTCCCAATGATATAATATCATGTCTGAAGAACATTCTGTACCATAAACAGGATCTGACGCATTCGGTAGGATGATGTAACTCATAACAGGCACTAAAAAATGTGAATTATATTATGATAACTGTTAAGTGACTATTGATTTCCATATTTCATGTATAATTTTCGTAACGGTGTAGTACTCATAATATAAAAAATATCGAATGTCTCTTGGCACTTGGTGTTGATTATTGTTTGTCAAAGTGCATCTAATTACCCAATGCTTGAACTGAATCAAATTTGATGTTCGTGAATTATATTGAAACCGCGAAACATTTTCTAGATGGAAACATGTTATCTCAAACAATAATAATCCCATTATTCTCGAAACCTTTCTGTTTCCATCGAGGCAGTTAATGCATTCGCGAAAAATAACAAGGAAAAAGACTACACTCGGAAAATATGGTGGTGTGAATACGATAACAAATGAAATATGACTACACTTTCCAGCTCACTTCGCTCTGCTTTCCTCGGAATAATAAACCATCAACAACAGCTCGCTGAATTTGAAATAATACCTGTTACGTGAATATGATGGAAAGTAAGCGTCTACTGTTAGATTTCCCTCACTTCGCTGGAGAGATATGGTCTCCTTGTTTTTGAACAATTTCGTACTCCTAGGAAATCGTTCGAAAAATTATTTTTACATTGGATGACGTAAGCGCGAAACTATATCCTGCTGAATGTTGTGAAAAGCTGGAAGTGATTATGATTCTTGTGACCGATTTGATTGTGGAATTGAGACGAATGGTGAGGTATAAAGAAGTTTTCTTTTAAAACTCAAGGCCCCCATAGACTTCGTTCCTTTACAGTAGTTTTACGCGTCCTGTTCAAAGTGCCGATTGAGAATGAACAACCCAACAAAAAATATAATTAAAATTTACGTCATTTCGACCTTCGAATAGGTCAGCGCTCAAATAGGCGAAGGTAATTCCTACGTTGGAATTACCATGAATTTACCAATATGGGGTAAAAATTGAAGTAATTTAGAAGTCGAAAATTGGGCAATTAAGACATTTTTCCCAATAAGTCGGAGGCATAAATGGGTAAAATGTCCTTCTGACCAGTCGACTGATGGTAAAAATTTTGTAATTTCTACTTATTCTAGGTTAAAAATACTATAATAAAACAAACAATCAAAGGTTAGAAGAAGATGATTAGAGTTTAATGTAAATTGTGTACCTTACCTACATGCTTATTCGTATAAGAAAATGATGTATGCAAGTGATGGTCTCGCATTCACATCTAGTTCGGATTTTATTTGCGATATAAACTTCTCTGTGATAATGTTGAATTTTACTCATGTGAAACAAGTGGGCCCCTTCAAATTATCAAATGTGTTTTGGAAAAAGTTCCTTCCATCAAACACTGCAAAAACTAATTTCATAGATGAAATATGTATATACATACCATATTCACCAGTTTTCTATCATTAAAATTCGTCCGATTCGAGGAAATTATGGATTAGTTTTGTAATGGCGGAAACGCTTCAAGCCAAAAAATATGGCGTCTATCCCATATGGGACCTATAAGTCGCATCTTTCTATAATTTTAACCTTGAGAACACATAGGCTTTGTTCAAAGTCGAACGTAACCTTTATTCCTGACTTCATCTTGGTATTTCAGACCCTTTCACATTGTGGTCATGTGATGAAAAACAAATATGTTATGGGATGTTTTTTAATGCAATATGTCTATACGTTACGTTTTCTGGTTGGATTGCAATCGTGGATAATAAATTAATATTGTTGTTATTCGATATTCTGAGTAAAAATATTAAAATTATCATTTTCATTCTTAATATGGAGTAAAGTTATTGCCTTGTGGATGGTAAAACCAAGTATCTCTGTCCAGCATAAACCTGGTTACTCGAAGAGAACGACATATACTACAAAACAACAAAGTGTTTATTCTGGAATTGAACATCATATATCAGTGATGTTGAAAGTAGTACGCGATAATTGTATACAGTGCATTTTGCATGACAATGTTATCTCGGTGTAATGAGGGAATCTTTAAAGAAAGAGAAATAGCCAATCATAACATTTTGAATATTAGATGGTGTGTAGTGATTGGATCAAAAATAGTAGTTTGACATTTCTGCATTCCGAATAGTCTGAAAGCACTTTAAGAATTCCACCTTTGCAGAATGCGGTGCCCGAAAATATACAATTCAATTTGTTTGTCATTTGTAATTACCTGGCAAAAAATCGAGATATTATGATTTGCTTAAACACTCTAATTCGACGTTTCCGGACGCCGCAATGATTAGTGTTGAAATTTTCGGTCATCGTTTCAACATATCAATCTTTAATTTTTTTGCCATTTAATTTCGTTTTCTTGAACTTTACATAATTTTTTTTTCCACCCATTTGCTTCAGCTGGACCAACTTCAATGAATTTCATTTTGTCGCATCATTGAAAATGTCACGGCAGTAGTTTACCGCTGGCCACAGACGAAGCTTGCTGAGCGCAGCTTATCTATGCATAGCGACATAACCATGTTTTGTATTGCCTCCGTCAATGGTGAACACTTATTTTCTTCAATATTTTTATTCATAATAATGGATGATGAGAGTTTCAAAATAGTTGCCGTCATAAAAAGACAGGAGTATAATATTCCTATGTACCACATAAGTGGGAATATGATGGCTTTAATCTTTGGACTTTGGGAAGTGTAGGTGGTATACCTGTATGGTTTGATACTATTCGAATTTCTACTTGGCATTTTATATATTTCTTAAATTCAGCTCCACCATAAATTATTTGAAGAGAGTAAACTGTATCATGTCATCTTCATCCGAATAGATTAGGGCTTCAATAAGTGATAATAAACCAAGTAACTTTGAGAATTTCATTTTTAGTAGCTTTGACTTCGTTGTAGACATGTCTCGCCCTAATTGTGGAACAGTAGGTATTAACTAGAATAAACAATGCCCAGGCAACTCAATTGGTGCCAAAATGGGTAATGTATATATGTATGTATATAGTAGTCCTATTTACCGACTTGTTTATTCTCTGACTATATGAACATACATGAGGTAATAATTACGTTGATATTTACAAGCAAGATTTCCCTGAAAGTTCGAATATTTTGAACACATTTTGCTGGTTACCTTCAGGTAGAATTTAACCTAATGAATAACTGTAGTGACCCATGAGGCTGTTCATAGTTTCTGAAGGAGATTCGGTGGTCCTAAATACGGTTTTTCAACTCAAATTATAACTGTGGAGTTAGTTAGTAGTTGAAGATGGAATATTTGGCAGGAAATAGGTAAATTCGGACTTCTTGAAGCTATTTTTTCCCTCTGCTTGGTGTAATTTTCCTATAATAATAGTTGGGAACGTCTATATCAACACACTTCACGTTCTTCTCGTTCAGTTTTGAAACTTCCGCGTCCTCAACATGGATTCTACGATTACATCAGCAGTGGCGGCGGCATCAGCTGTACAAATACGAAATTCAAAAAGAAAGCATTCAAAATGGGCTGAGGAGTGGTTGCTTGAACAATACAATTATCCCACGTGAATCTATTAAATGAGTTACGACTAGAAACAGATGATTGATTCAATTACTAGCGGATGTACGAAAAAATATATCTTGAACAACTTGCCTAGTGACACCATTAGTAAAGAAGCAGGACACCTATGGAGTTGGAGCACCTTTGTAAGTGGCGCCGCAGTGGCGAAATAGGGCGAATTAGTTCACAAAGTGCAATTTATCTGCATTTGAGTGTTTTTAAAGTTCAACAGTTTGAATTTGTATGTTACACACGTGAAAACTGCGGTTGCATTGTGATTCGGCCTATTTAACCATTGAATTGAATTGAGCCCCGGTTTCGAAAATTGCGCTAGTAATGAATAAAAAGCAGATTTAGACGAGTCGTTTGCGAACCGTGCAGGGCTACATTAGAGTGCTGAACACTTGAGTTGATCAACTAAAATCGAAATGAATGTTTGTTCACACGTGTAAACGAAAATTGATTCAGTAGTTGTTTGAAATGGCTGCGGACGAAATTGTCCAGGCAGGCTTCAGAGATATTTTGTCAAATTTAAGAAAAAATCTAGAAAACGTCGGTTTTGGTGCAGGAATTGGATATTGTGAAGAAATAAATTGGGCGTGTCAGGAACCCAGCTCAAAGAGCTGGCTTTGGAGGACAATGATAAAAAATAAAAAATCATTTGAGAATTTCCAAAGAACAATTTGAAGGACTTATTTCTTAGGTAAGAAACAAAATACAGAAACAACTCGACTGCCTACAGTTCACACGCTTCAAACGCGTTTCAACTTGTCTGAAAATCACCTATGACGCATTAGTTGATCGATAAGTTTTGAATGGGTAAAACTTTTTCCGTTCGACAAAAATTGATCAACAAAAATCGAAATACAAGGTTTACAAGGATATTTTTGATCGATTTTGGTTGATCAAAAAAAATCGTTTAACTGAAATCGACTCTTGAGATCGCGCCTCTACTTGTAACTTATTGTCAAGTTTGAAAGTGTTTCATATTCGTGATGGATCAAGTGGTTGCAACTGGGTTTTTACCCATTCCAAACCACATCGTTTACGTGTCAGTCTGTGAAAATAACATCAGCATTGGATCGCACCAATGCTGATGTTTTTTTCATGTGTGTTAGGTGCGGGAAGTAAAGAAAAAGATATTCTAGCATACATGCGAAAGTGATTAGCCAAGCAGCAGCCACAACAAATCGGTACTCTGTCGAATCAGAGGTGACTGAATATTTTCAAGAAAAATTGATAACATTCAATTAAAACTTACATGTCTGATGTAGGAGTAAATTACACGAATAACAAAATTTAAAAAAATATTAATAAATATGGAAGACGTATAAAAAAATATATTGAAAATATTGTTTTATTTCATGGATACATACATTTTCACATATTTTTCATATTGATCGTTTACTGTCAGAATTTGACTAAAAAAGTAAATTTGAATGAATAAAAATATATTTCATGCATGTTTTTTAGATAACTGTTATTATTAATATGAAAAAATTAAATTGTTCATCTCAATGTCAAAATTGAACTTGCTAAATGTGTCAATTGACCTTTTATAGATTGATTGTAACAGAGAAGTTACAAAAACTTCCTGCACTTGCAGAGCGAATGCTTGTGGAGACTGTAGAAACGTTACGCAGTATTTTCATACATAAACTCTCACCGAGGGACGTCCAAACATTTGATTTGAGGTTATTTGTGGCCGAATCGTTCATTGTCCTTCATTTATTTTACGCGCACTTTCGACACTGGGCGTCTCTTCGATACGAAGATTTTACCTGCCGAATCACAATACAAATGCCGCTTTGACGTTTGCGAACAAAAAATTGGATATCTGATTTATTTTGGCATAACAAACTGACGCCATCTACTGATGGGCCCCATCTTACCCAATGATAAACCCTTATATCATCGTCATCATAATTTATTTTTCATTTCGACATTTCACATTGAATGGACATCGAACACTTTTGTAAGTGGCGCCGCAGTGGCGCAATCAGGCGAATTACTCCAGATAGCAAAAATTATCCGTATTTGCCCCTTTGATAAATGGAGTGTTTTTGAACTCCAATTCTATAACAAAAAACCCATGAGCCGCCATTTCAGTTTCATGAATTTTGAAAATGAAAATTCATAATGTCCGACTCCGAAAACCCCCACATACAAATTTTTAATAGAATCGGACCATAATCACAGAACTACTCTGCCATTTTGAAGCCGCCATCTCGAATTTATGAATTTTGACATAAAATTCATAACCTCCGACCCCGAAAACCCCCAGATATCAATTTTGAATCGAATCGGACCATAACCACAAAACTTGCCAGCTATCTTGAATTCATAAATTTTGATAAAAATTTCATGATCTCTGACCCCGAAAACCCCCTCATGCCAACTTTGAATCGAATCGGACCATAATTACAAATATCTTCTGCCATTTTGGAGCCGCCATTTTGATTTTTCTTTAACAAAAATCTCGAAATTCATTGTCACCGGAATTATGAACACCTGCCAAATTTAATCTCAATCGGATGTCGGCAAGCTTTAAACCGGAAAGAATGACAGAACGAATGACAGAACGAATGACATACGAACGAAGCAAGTTGAATGAAAGCTAGTGAAAAAAATTTACAAAAAAACTTTTTAAAGACAAGTTTTATTCAAATGTACTGAAAAGTTAAAAATAATTGCTTTGGATGTGTGACGTAGGTTATTCCGTGAGTTATAGATTGAAAAGCTTGCCACCCAAAGTTTTCAGTTTTAATACAAAAGCGACAAGCTTTCGGAACTATAACTCATGGAATAACCTACGTCACACATCCAAAGCAATTATTTTTTACTTTTTAGTGCATTTGAATGAAAGCTTGTCTTTAAAAAGTGTTTTCATTAACTATACCATTTTGTGCTTTTTAGTACTTGAATACGTCTTAATCTATGCATTTTTGTTGAAGCATCGTTATTATGAGGCCTATTTTTCCTATGAGTCCTGAGGTATCTAGTCCTTCATTGAGGAGACCATCTAAATATTAACTCATCCGCCATCTTGCAGTTGAATTTCAACTTAAATAAATAATCTTCGGCTAAATTCATAATCTCAGACCCCAAAAACCTCGACATACCAATTTTGAATAGAATCGGACCATAAGCAGAGAGATCATCGGCCATCTTTGAGCCACCTTTCTGATTTAATGAATTTTGAGGAAACATTCATAATTTCCAACTCTGAAAACCCCCACATACAAATTTTGAATAGAATCCGATCATAATCACAAAACCCCTTAGCCATTTTGGAGCCGCTATCTTGAATTTATGAAATTTGACAGAAAATACATAATATCCGACCCCAAAAACCCCCACACACCAATTTTGAATAGAATCGGATCATAATCACAAAACACGTCCGCCATCTTGGAGCCGCCATTTCGAATTTAAGAATTTTTACGAAAAATTCATAATCTTCAACCCCTACATACAAATTTTGAAGCAAATTGGACCATTATAACAAATCTTGTCCGTCATTTTGTTTTTTTCTCAAAAAAAAAATTATAATGCATTGTCACCAGAATAATGAACACTTGCCAAATTTCAGCTTAATCGGAAGTCGGCAAGTATTCACCTGAAGACGATTGCAGATACAAGCATTCGAAACGTCGTGAAAACCTTTTAAATACATTAAGTCGACGGACGTCCGAAACGATAGTATTCAAGTTACCATATCGTCTACAACCTTCAAACATTTTTTGCAATGTGCTGCCACACACCCAAAATTCTGAAATTTATTAATAATTGAAAGGACAGTCACTTCCGTAGGTACAGGTCTATCTGCAAAAGCCACTATGAACAGATTTCTAGTATCTTGTACAGAATTACCCCCAAAGACCACTTAACGATATGTACTTTCTCTCCGTTTGGTTAAATAGGCGGCATGTTTCAAAAATTATTAATTGTCACGGTCCTTTGTTTTCGCAACCACGGCTCGGCAAGAATGAGTTGAGTCGCTGTGCGCTGTGTAGCATTGCCACGTGGTCAGTTAATGCGTCGGGTGGGGTAACAGGAGGGGCGCACAGCGTGGCTTTAGCCGGGGAAGTAGTTGTTCTCTGTTAGACATTCACAAAAAATAACTTCATTTTAATCGTGGATTTTTCAATTCACAGAAAAATCTTTCTATCAATATTCAATTGAGAATGTTTCCCTTTTCAACATGAATACCCCACAAGAGGTTATCTTGACGATGGAAGATAGTGACTAAAGTTTATCTTTCAGTCGCAGATGATTCCACATCTGATTTTATAAACATCCTGTTTATATTTTCAACAAATCAATCTATCATACCCCATGACAGGTTTTAATGTCAGAAAACACTAATTTCAAAGTGTCTCTCCAAAAGAAATGATTCTAACTTTTTCCATCTTTGCAAAGTGAGATTGCTTCTTGAAAATATGTTTCCCATTTCTTCCGGTCTTCCTGATGATCGTGGAAGCGTGAAATAGATTTTCGTCGACAAAAATGTATTGAAGACCTAGTGAATGCGATGTCTCTCCTGCGTCAATGTTACGAATGATTTCTGGTAGTACTCTCTTTTGGACAACATTCTTCTTTGCCTCATTCATCTTTATGAGTTCTTAATTAAGACTGGAATAGAAAATCGAATAACTATCTGAATGAAAATGCAAATTTTCAATTTAAGATTTTTTCTTTTGAGTTAGGGCCTTTTCAGAATATCTATCAGATGTAGTTCAATGTCCAGCGTGGCTTTAGCCAGGAAAGTAGTTGTTTTCTGTTAGACATTCACAAAAAATAACTTCATTTTAATCGTGGATTTTTCAATTCACAGAAAAATATTTCTATCAATATTCAATTGAATATATTTTTTTAATCAATCTATCATACCCCATGACAGGTTTTAATGTCAAAAAACACTAATTTCAAAGTGTCTCCAAAGAAATGATTCTAACTTTTCCCATCTTTGCAGAGTGAGATTGCTTCTTGAAAATGTGTTTCCCATTTCTTCCGGTCTTCCTGATGATCGTGGAAGCGTGAAATAGATTTTCGTCGACAAAAATGTAATGAAGACCTAGTGAATGCGATGTCTCTCCTGCGTCAATGTTACGAATGATTTCTGGTGAGTACTCTCTTTTGGAAAACATTCTTCCTTGCCTCATTCATCTTTATGAGTTCTTAATTAAGACTGGAATAGAAAATCAAATAACTATCTGAATGAAAATGCAAATTTTCAATTTCAGATTTTGTCTTTTGAGTTAGGGCCTTTTCAGAATATCTATCAGATGTAGTTCAATGTCCAGCGTGGCTTTAGCCGGGAAAGTAGTTGTTTTCTGTTAGACATTCACAAAAAATGACTTCATTTTAATCGTGGATTTTTCAATTCACAGAAAAATATTTCTATCAATATTCAATTGAGAATGTTTCCCTTCCCATAAACGTGATTGCAGGCACCATCCAGAAAGATGTGCTCTTGATCATGTGAACAAATTTGACCATTACGTGAACTATGATGAAGTTAAAATACTAACGAATGAGCGTCACACTGCTAAGAGAACTTTTCTGGAAATGGCTTTCATATCACAAGAAAAAAATCATATGAACAAAAAAACCTTAGTAAAATTTATTCCTTCTTATTAGCAATGGAAAATTCAGAACTTTCCTCAAATCAATCTAAGCTCAATACTAGTTATTGATATATCATCAAGTTGGCCCAACCTTCAGCTGGTACCAACAAGAAAAGTTACTAAAATAATCTGGCCAATCATGGCAAACTATTTCATACAGTTGGCACTACCCTCAGTTAGTACCATCAACTGTCAAAGCATATGACAAGTGAATAAATAATTTTTCCACAATTTATAACCTATTGTACTTTTTCAAGAAACACATGTTCCAGACTTCATTATTTTTAATATTTTAAGTAGTACTGTTTCAATAAATTTCAATGTGTATAATTAATTGACGATTTGAAAGAATGTGTCTCCAACTTCAAATTCAGAACTTAGAATTCACCATACTTTACATGAAGAACATTCATAAACAACATAGAAACTAATCTCAACAAAGCTGTAAGTTATTAGTACCTTAAGGTCCGAATGACACACTTATTTTTCAATTTCTTCATTGTAGTATCCCTGAAGCTGGAAATAAAACATTCCGAAAGCTTGGGCAAACTTTAAAGAGTACACTTTTTCTTTTGCTGCACACCCCAATACTCAATTGTTACACCTAACTAGTCAGCAACGACTACCCTCTCACTATATATATATATATATATATATATATATATATATATATATATATATATATATATATATATATATATATATATATATATATATATATATATAAAAGTGGCATTGCTGAAGTAGTGCTGGTATCAAAAATATATATCCAACAATATATCTAACAAAAATCCACGTTTAAACCATATCAAAATTGAAATTTCTAGCAAAAATTGAACAAAAGTAAGATCAACGTATTGATAAGTTTTGAACATCCTGTATGACAATTCACATCAACAGAAAACCACCAATGGGATTCGAAACAGTTTGTGTGGGTGAAGTGATGATATACAATGAAATGGAATGGCAGATATTGAAAAATTATAATTTATAAGAATTTGTAAATAGTATGTGAGTGTTAGAATTAGATATAATTCATAAAATCATTAGTATTAATTAGAACAGCAAATAATTCGGTAGAAAGTAATACAAATTCGGATATCTGTGAAGAAATAAAAATTTGTGAGTGTTGCTATGGAACAGGATCACAATTTTTGGAGGAGATTGAAAAAAGTTAGAAAAAAGAAGCCACGTTGAAAATTGTAAGAAAAGTATTATTATTATAAAAGAAAACCTGGAATTAAAAATTCCCGAACGAGAAAACTCTTGAAAGGCTGAACAGAAGGAGTAAATAGACAATGAAAATTCCACCTACCTGGTCCAGAAAATAAATCCTTGGAAGGAGTGCAGGTGAGCTGTCATTGGGATCCCAGAAATACGTCTACGGGACTGGAAACCTCAACAGAAAGCAGCAACATGGTATACTAATATCCGATCGCACCAAAGTGCAACTTTTCACATAAAACCAATACATTTACGTGTCTAAACCAATGGTTATACTGTTTGGCTGAACTTTCATCATAAAATTCCAAGCTCAAAGACTGATAATGAGTTCAAACTTTCTTTCTCAATTTTTTATTATCACAAACATTCAAACTGCACTATTTTCTATCATTGTTTTGCTAGTATAAGGTAGCTATCGCAGAAAAGGGTATATATAAGTCTTGTTATGAATGAAAACCAACAATTCTATTAATCTTTTCAAACTGGTGTTTATTTTTCAATTGCTAACCTCACTTTTCCCACTGAGCAGCTTTTCTCATCGAATCGTCAGTGCCATAGTAGGCAACACCCATTACAGGAACCTGCTACTGAGAAAGGAGTGATTTATCTTCATAGGCGTACCTGACTGAGCTGGGATAAGGTAAAAGGGTCTGAAAAGGAAAAAGGTAACATAGCCGGTATTTTTTATTTGTTACGATAGGGTTTTAGAAATTATAATCCATGAAATAAATTCACAAAAAAATATAAAAATTCAAAGATGCTATGAACAATCCATATATAACTTCAATTTTCTTGAGATAGGTCCAAATCATCATTACGATATATTGTTGTATTTTATTTGACTTTTCGGCAGGAAACTCGTGCCTTTCTCAAAATATTATTGATCATATAAAACGTAGAAATTATGTTTTCCATTGGTCATTTGCTCAACAAACCGAATTCCTACGCTTTATGTTATCAATAATATTTTGAGCAAAGTCAAATAAAATACAATAGTATGTCGTAATGACAATGTTTCTTTTGGACCTACCCCAAGAAAATTGAGGTTCTAACTACAGGGGTGAAAGAAACAGTATCATATATATATATATATATATATATATATATATATATATATATATATATATATATATATATATATATATATATATATATATATATATATATATATATATATATATATATATATATATATATATATATATATATATATATATATATATATATATATATATATATATATATATATATATATATATATAATATATTATATATATAATATATATATATATATATATATATATAGTGTCCGCCAAAAAGTATGTACCATATGGGAAAACAGTTTATTATTGGAGTATTGGAAAAAATATTCTGGGGAAAAGTTTCTGCATGTCCGAATACCTAAAAATCGATTTTTACACATGTCACGTGATCGCTAGTATGGCGGCAAAATGAAAAAAATTGCTATGAAAAGGTAAGATGGCAAGATATTAAAAAAAAAAATTTGAAAAAGTTACTTAGGATTCAATTTTATGCGCATAAACGAAGTTTCAAGAGATAATTCGAAAATATTGGAAATAGCTATTTTTTTGAATATTTTCCCATCTATTCAATAATGTAAATTTTTATTCTTATGAATAGCTTAACTATACTGGAACATCTGCATTTCAATAATAATGACAGAACTATCTCATTTTCTTCTCACAAGAGGGCACTATATTTAAAAAATAGGATTTTGTCAGAACTCTTGCTGTTACATCGGTTCGTAACTAACAGTTATATCAGAATTCCACGACCATTGTGATGACATGACACTTCAAAAACATCGCGTGAAAATATTCAGAATGAAATACTGAGGCAACTATTAGATATGAACCGATGTAACAGCCAGGGTTCTGACAAAAGTCTATTTTTTTTACACGCTTTATATTAGCTTCACTTGTATGTTTGTTTGTAACCGACTCCTTTGGGCGTGATTTTGACCCACTTTACGGTCAGATTTCATTCGAACTTTCGGAACTATAACCCATGGAATAACCTACGTCACACATCCACAGCAATTATTTTTTACTTTTTAGTGCATTTGAATGAAAGCTTGTCTTCATAAAGTGTTTTCATTAATTATATCATTTTGTGTTTTTTAGTACTTGAGTACGTCTTAATCTATGCCTTTTTGTTGAAGCATCGTTATTATGAGGCCTATTTTTCCTTTAAGTTCTGAGGTATCTGGTCCTTCAATGAGGAGACCATCTAAATATTAACCCTTCCGTTATCTTGCAGTGGAATTTCAACTAAAATGAATAATCTTCTGCTAAATTCATAATTTCAGACCCCAAAAACCTCGACATACCAATTTTGAATAGAATCGGACTATAAGCAGAGAGATCATCGGCCATCTTGGAGCCACCTTTTTGATTTTATGAATTTTGAGGAAAAATTCATAATTTCCAACTCCGAAAACCCCCACATACAAATTTTGAATAGAATCGGATCATAATCACAAAACTCCTTCGCCATTTTGGAGCCGCTATCTTGAATTTATAAATTTTGACAGAAAATTCATAATATCCGACCCCAAAAACCCCCACACACCAATTTTGAATAGAATCGGATGATAATCACAAAACACGTCCGCCATCTTGGAGCCGCCGTTTTGAATTTATGAATTTTTACGAAAAATTCATAATCTCCAACCCCTACATACCAATTTTGAATCAAATTGGACCCTAATTACAAATCTTGTCCACCATTTTGTTTTTTTCTCCAAAAAAAAATGTATAATGCATTGTCACCAGAATAATGAACACCTGCCAAATTTCAGCTTAATCGGAAGTCGGCAAGTTCTCCAAAAATGGATTACAAATTTTGAACCGGAAAGAATGACAGAACGAACGAATGACATACGATCGAAGCAAGTTGAATAAAAGCTTGTAAAAAGAACCCGGAAGCTTTCAGTTGGATACACAATAATACTAATAAAAAAATTATACTAATATTTTTGAATATTTTGACACAATAGCTACATAATATATTTTTTTCAAATTCTCACAAGCGAAGAAGGGTGGAACACCATCGGAGAAAGTTTGAACAACAATGGAGTTCTTCTCACTGGGAGCTGTGGACGGCAAACACATACACATACATGGTTCTAATTATCATAATCATGAAGGAGCACACAGTGAATATCATATTGATGGTGATTGCTGGCGGAAATTATTAATTAATTATGTGCGATTGTGGTATGTGATGGGTTGTAATAGATAACATGCTCATCGTCGTTCTATGATAAACTCAGAAATCGCACTCCCAGCCAGTTGTACAACAGACATTAGTAATTAACCACTACCATAAGTATCTATTGGGGATAAAGCTTTCGCGTTAACAGATAATGTTTTTAAACCGTTTGGCCAGAAATAACTGAACCGATAAAAAAAAGAATCTTTGACCACATACTACCGTGGTATAATTAAAAATGTCATTGGTATTATGGTGGCAAGATTAAGAATATTTCACTCTTCAATTGATTTGAAAGTAACAAATATTGATAAAGTCGTTATGGCATGTTGCATTCTGCATAACTTTTTGATTGGACGCCTGAAAAATGATTCACCTTCAACTCCTTTCTATTCAGAAGAACACACAACAGGGAGGGAGGCCACAAAAACATTCAAGACCAAGTACGTACTACGGATGGGTTGTGTTTTCGATGAATTGAGAAGGACGATTTATCGGTAAATAACACCAGTTCTTTCATTCAAATTCACTTCGTCCGCGAAGGATTTGTGGGACAACATTTTCTGCAATGTGCTGCCACACACCCAAAATTCTGAAATTTATTAATAATTGAAAGGACAGTCGCTTCCGTAGGTACAGGTCTATCTGCAAAAGCCACTATGAATAGATTTCTAGTATCTTGTACATAATTACCCCCAAAGTACCTCTTAACGATATGTTCTTTCTCTGCGGTTGGTTGAATAGGCGGCATGTTTCAAAAATTAATCATTGTCACGGTCTTTTGTTTTCGCAACCACGGCTCGGCAAGACTGAGTTGAGTCGCTGTGCGCTGTGTCGCATTGCCACGTGGTCAGTTAATGCGTCGGGTGGGGTAACAGGAGGGGCGCACAGCAGTGCGTCTCTCTTGTTTATGTGGTATTATCATATCATTTCGTTCCTTGTTGCTCGTGTAGATTTCTGTCTATACCACAGATGAATTGTTTCCGATACTGTATAAGTTTACAAGCGTGGACATTACCGACACACATCAGAAGAAGCTGAGAGAGTTCTCAATTTATATCGGACCTATTTCAATACCGAAGGGTTCGTACATTGGCTGGGATTCGTTCCTGTGACCTTCTGCTCGGTAGGCGACAGTGTAACCACTGAGCTATGTCCTCGTTTGATAATAAATCACTCGATAGTCTTCTTCTCCCCCAAATTTTTAATATATCCGAATTTTCCAAATTCCACGCAACGTACCTAATTTTTTTTCCGTATTTACCATCCTTGAGCTATAACGAACATTCGAAAAAAAAATAAGCCAAATCGGTCTAGCCGTTCTCACGTTTTGCGCTAACAAGGAATCGTGATTCACTTTTATTATATTTTATATATATATATATATATATATATATATATACACAGTACTGTCCCCAGTATTTTTACCTCTTTACCACCCAAACTTGCTAGACTTTTCAAAACCATAGATAATATCAAAATAGCGAACAAAACAGTCCTTACAATTAAGTCTATATATTCCAAAGTGAAAGACAAAGTTCTAATGTTAGACAGCAGGAATGTTATATATAGTATACCTTGCCGGGGTTGTAACAAAGTGTATATTGGTCAAACTGCAAGATTATTAAAACAGAGATTAATATCCCATAAAAGTGATTGCAGACACCATCCAGAAAGATGTGCTCTTGCAGATCATGTGAACAAATTCGACCATTATATGAACTATGATGAAGTTAAAATACTAACCAATGAACGTCACACTGCTAAGAGAACTTTTCTGGAAATGGCATTCATATCACAAGAAAAAAATCATATGAACAAAAAAAAGGATGTCAATCACCTAAGTGAAATTTATTCCTTCTTATTAGCAATGGAAAATACAGAACTTTCCTCGAATCAATCTGGGCTCAATACTAGTTATTAATATATAATCAAGTTGGCACAACCTTCAGTTGGTACCAACAAGAAAAGTTACTAAAATAATCTGGCCAAATGGCAAACTATTTCATACAGTTGGTACTCCCCTAAGTTGGTACCATCAACTGTCAGAGCATATGACAAGTGAATAAATAATTTTTCCACAATTTATAACCTATTGTACTTTTTCAAGACTTTATTATTTTTAATATTTTAAGTAGTAATGTTTCAATAAATTTTAATGTGTATAATTAATTGATGATTTAAAAGAATGTGTCTCCAACTTCAAATTCAGAACTTAGAATTCACCGTACTTTACATGGAGAACATTCATAAACAACACAGAACTAATCTCAACAAAGCTGTAAGTTATTAGTACCTCAAGGTCCGAATGACACACTTATTTTTCAATTTCTTCATTGTAGTATCCCTGAAGATGGAAATAAAACATTCCGAAAGCTTGGACAAACTTTAAAGAGTACACTTTTTCTTTTGCTGCACACCCCAATACTCAATTGTTACACCTAACTAGTCAGCAACGACTACCCTCTCACTATATATATATATATATATATATATATATATATATATATATATATATATTTATATTGTTATGTTATGTTATGTTATGAAATATTGTTATATAATTTAACTTATAATTATCATTATTATGATGAGTTATTCTTATTATTATCGTTAATGCTATGTTGTTTTACAATTTTCTTACCTTATACTATGCTCTAGTCGATACATATGTATAAAGAGGACATTCCTGAAGTAGTTCTGGTATCAAAAATATATATCCAACAATATATCTAACAAAAATCCACGTTTATACCATATCAAAATTGAAATTTCTAGCAAACATTGAACAAAAGTAAGATCAACGTATTGATAAGTTTTGAACATCCTGTATTCACATCAAAAGAAAATCCACCAATGGGATTCGAAACAGTTTGTGTGGAAAAAGTGATGATATACAATTAAATGGAATGGCAGAAATTGAAAAATTATAATTTATAAGAATTTGTAAATAGTATGTGTTAGAATTAGATATCATTCATAAAATCATTAGTATTAATTAGAACAGCAAATAATTCGGTAGGAAGTAATACAAATTCGGAAATCTGTTAAAATAAAATTTGTGAGGTTGCTATGGAACAGGATAACAATTTTTGGAGGAGATTGAAAAAAGTTAGAAAAGAGAAGCCACGTTGATAATTGTAAGAAAAGTATTATTATTATAAAAGAAAATCTGGAATTGAAAATTCCCGAACGAGAAAACTCTTGGAAGGCTGAACAGAAGGAGTGAATAGACAATAAAAGTTCCACCTACCTGGTCCAGAAAATAAATCCTTGGAAGGAGTGCAGGTTAGCTGTCATTGAGATCCCAGAAATACGTCTACGGGACTGGAAACCTCAACAGAAAGCAGCAACATGGTATACTGATATCCGATCTCACCAAAGTGCAACTTTTCACATAAAACCAATAACTTCACGTGTCTAAACCAATAGTTATACTGTTTGGCTGAACTTCCATCATAAAATTCCATGCTCAAAGACTGATAATAAGTTCAAACTTTCTTTCTCAATTTTTCATTATCACAAACATTCAAACTGCACTATTTTATATCATTGTTTTGCTAGTATAAGGTAGCTATCGCAGAGTAGGGTACATATGAGTCTTGTTTTGAATAAAAACCAACAATTCGATTAATATTTTCAAACTGGTGTTTATTTTTCGATCGCTAACCTCACTTTTCTCACTGAGCAGCTTTTCTTGTCGAATCGTCAGTGCCATAGTAGGCAACACCCATTACAGGAACCTGCTATTGAGAAAGGAGTGATTTATCTTCATTGGCGTACCTGACTGAGCTGGGATAAGGTAAAAGGGTCTGAAAAGGAAAAAGGTAACATAGCCGGTATTTTTTATTTGTTATGATAGGGTTTTAAAAATTATAATCCATGAAATAAATTCACAAAAAAATATACAAATTTAAAAATCCTATGAACAACCCATATATAACATCAATTTTCTTGGGATAGATCCAAATCATCATCACGATATATTGTTGTATTTTATTTGACTTTTCGGCAGGAAACTCGTGCCTTTCTAAAAATATTATTGATCATATAAAGCGTAGAAATTCGGCTTTCTATTGGTCATTTGCTTAACAAACCGAATTCCTACGCTTTATGTTATCAATAATATTTTGAGAAAAGTCAAATAAAATACAATAGTATGTCGTAATGACAATGTTTCATTTGGACCTATCCCAAGAAAATTGAAGTTCTAACTACAGGGGTGAAAGAAACAGTATATATATATATATATATATATATTTATATATATATATATAGTGTCCGCCAAAAAGTATGTACCATATGGGAAAAAAGTTTATTATTGGAGTATTGGAAAAAATATCATGGGAAAAAGTTTGTGCATGTCCGAATACCTAATAATCGATTTTGACACATGTCACGTGATCGCTAGTATGACAGCAAATTGAAAAAAATTGCTAAGAAAAGGCGAGAAGTGGGGTAAGATGGCAAGATATAGAAAAAATATTCGAAAAAGTTACTTAGAATTCAATTTTATGCGCATAAACGAAGTTTCAAGAGATAATTCGAAAAAATTGGAAATAGCTATTTTTTTGAATATTTTTCCATTTATTTAATAATGTCAAATTTTTTTCTTATGAATAGCTTGACTATACTGAAACATTTGCATTTCAATGATGAAGACAGAACTTCCTCATTTTCTCCTCACAAGAGGGCACTATATTAAAAAAATAGGATTTTGTCAGAACCCTTGCTGTTACATCGGTTCGTATGTAACAGTTATATCAGAATTCCACGACCATTGTGATGACATGACACTTCAAAAACATCGTGTGAAAATATTCAGAATGAAATACTGAGGCAACTATTAGATACGAACCGATGTAACAGCAAGGGTTCTGACAAAATCCTATTTTTTTACACGTTTTATATTAGCTTCACTTGTATGTTTGTTTGCAACCGACTCCTTTGGGCGCGATTTTGACCCACTTTACGGTCAGATTTCATTCAAACTCTGTAGATTTATCGTGGACCGATGACGATACACTAATTTGATAAAATTATTCCATTTTTTTAATTTGCAAAAAAATAATAAAAATAATAGTTTAAAAAAAACTAAAAAAACACGCTTTTATGAATAAACCAAACTAAAACGTAGGAAATAAATAATAGTTTAAAAAAACTAAAAAACACGCTTTGATAGAAAACCAAACTGGAAAAATAAAAAATAAGAAAAAAATTATTTTATTTTAAAAAGAGCGTGGGGTGCATGGTATCGGCTCGGCCAACAATTACCTGTGATCTGAGACATTTCTTACTTTACTGCCCTAGGTGTGTATAATCATTGATACCATGCACCCCGCGCTTTTTTCAAAATAAAATAAATTGTTTTTTTATTTTCTATTTTGTTAGTTTGGTTTTCTATAAAAGCGTGTTTTTTAGTTTTTTTAAACTATTATTTACTAAATATAGTGCCCTCTGGTGAGGAGAAAATGAGAAAGTTCTGTCATTATCCTTGAAATGCAAATGTTCCAGTATAGTCGAGCTATTCATAAAAAAAATAATATTTTTGAATAGATGGGCAAATATTCAAAAAAAAATTGCTATTTCCAATTTTTTCGAATTACCTCCGTTAATGTGAATAAAATTAAATTCTAATTTAACTTTTTCAAATAATTTTTTTTGATATCTTGTCATCTCACCCCACTTTTCGCCTATTCATAGCAATTTTTTTCAATTTGCCGCCATACTAGCGATCACGTGACATGTGTCAAAATCGATTTTTAGGTTATCGGAGATGCACAAACTTTTTCGCATGATATTTTTTCCAATACTCCAATAATAAACGTTTTTCCATATGGTACATACTTTTTGGCGGACACTGTATATATATATATATATATATATATATATATATATATCTATATATAATAGCATAACAACTTTGGGCCCAACATGAAAACCTGTGATTTGATCGAATTGAGTTGCAGTTCATGATTAATGGTGTAACGAATTTTTCGTTACTTCCTTATACATAATCAATTTCTCATAACTATTCCGGTTATCTTACGGTGGAACGGGTCATTAGTCACGGCCGATCGTGAACTATGGGACATCGCCATCATCATGAGTTCGTATTCTGTCAAGTTGGACGAGTTTTGTTATCGTGACAGTTGTATTCATGTCGTCAAGCTGTGTTTTTTCCAAGTGTTTTTCAATAGATAAAACTATGGGACATCGCCATCATCGTTCTTT
>JAFIRS010007387.1:0-25529 GCA_018342105.1 Gonioctena quinquepunctata | reverse complement strand
CTAATCAAAACATAACCTACGTAAAAAATTCCCCTAGATCGGGAAAAAGTAAATCTTTTCCATGAAAAATCCATCAGGTTAACCCTGAAAATCCACCTGAAACGACTAATCTAAACATAACCTACGTGAAAAATTCCCTAGATCTGGGGAAAAAGTCAATCATCCATGAGAAATCCATCAGGTCAACCCTGAAAATTCAGTAGATCTAGGGAAAAACTATGTGAAATACGTCAATCTGCATGAAAAATCCCTAGATCTGGGAAAAAGTCCAATCCTCCATGTGGAATAAGGTGAAAAGTCATATCAAAAGGTAGAAATACATCAGGTTGACCCTTAAAATACAGTAGATATAGGGAAAATCCAGGGTAATATAGGTCTCGAGCACGTAAAAATGGGTGTTCCCCAAGGATCTGATTTGAGGTCGCAAAATGACCACGTTGGACCTTGGCACTTTTTGAAAATTTCCCCAGATCTGGGGAAAAATCGGGGAAAATCACTATATCCCTCTCTCTCTAATACACAGGCTCTTATGGGAGTTTCCATCGGGGTCAGAGGAAATTTCCCCAGATTCTGGGTACTTTTTTAGAAAAGTGAAAAAGTGTCGCCGTACCCGTGTAGCTATATCTACTATCTCCACTTTATATTATATATTACTTGGCTCCAGTTATACACACCTGAGAATTTCGAGTTTTGAAGTTGGTCGAAGATCCAAAATAGGATTGACACCAGGAATAAACAATTAAATTCAATTAGGTTGTATACGATACTGTTTGCATACATCACAATAACCCCCATCATCATCTTGGTCACCAACATGGAACTGAATTTAAAGATGTGAATCGCCGGATCCTAACATGGACTGGTAGCTCACACGGTAGAGCGTTCGACTATATATATATATATATATATATATATATATATATATATATATATATATATATATATATATATATATATATATATATATATATATATATATATATATATATATATATATGTATATATATATATATATATATATATATATTGTGTAGATTTTTTCGAACCAGAAGTATTTATGAATTTTGTTGATTCCTTGGAATTTGGTTCGTGTATTGAAAGTGAGGATTCTTTAAATAGGTACTTTAATTCATTTCATTCCCAACGTTTCGACTGGGTTGAAGTCTAGCTGAAATAAACCCTGAAGAGGACTGCAAACTCAGTCGAAACGTTGGAAATGAATTGAAGAACCTAATAAGAGAATCCTAACTTTCAATACACTAACCAAATTCTCAAGAATCAACAAAAAATATATATATTTATATATATATATATATATTATATATATAATATATATATATTTATATATAATATATATATATATATATATATATATATATATATATATATATATATATATATACATATATAATGGAATAAAATCTGTATCTCCATATAGAATTTCATTTAAAAAAATCCTTGAACAAGTCGATTTTTATTTTGAAAATTATTTTTTTATGTACAATTTTTCAACCCCCTTTCAATCTCCTGCTCTACAGATCAACCTCTTCGAAATTTTGAACTTGCGCAAGGCGTCAAGTTACGCCTTGTTTTATAGGTATTTCACAGCACTAAGGCAAATTGCACGTAGTACCAATGTAAGTTATACAATGATTACAAAACTGTTTGAAGCTTAGAAACTACATCTCTTCAAAATTTTCCCGACACAAGAGTTATGAGAAGATGATCCTGACCGTAGGATTGAATTTTGTGAAGAAATGATGAGAAAGTTAGACCAACATGAATTATTGCTAACCCCATGTATTGTTTACCCTTCATGGACATGTAAATCGTCCGAACTGTAGATACTGTTGTCGAGACAATTCTCACTGGATGCGAGAGTTACATACTCAGAGACCAGAATATGTGAATGTATGGGCCGGACTTCTGGGAATTTGGATAATTGGACCAACATTTCACAGACAGCTTATTCCCATACTAACAAATTCATTTCCTAATCCAGTTAATGCAAATATACCACATTCTTCTTTATGGTTTCAACAGAATGAAGCACCAACATATTTTGGAATTCCTGTAAGATAATATTTAAATACACTATCCCTGAATAGAGGTGCGTTAGAATGGCCGACGAGATCACCTGACCTCACCCCATTAGATTTTTCACAAGATCATATAAAAAACAAGGTCTACCAAACGAAACCTGCAAACCTACAAGACTTGAAATATTGAATAACGGCAGAAATGCGGGTAATTACTCCCCAGATGTTTGAAAACGTCAGAAATGAATTTCATAATAGGCTGGGTTGTTGTCGAAAAGTTGGAGGAGCATATTTTGAATATCTCAATAATCAATGTGTCAAAATAAAGGTATTTTCATCTGAGTATTTTTTACTAAAGCACAAAGAACTCAAATTTCTTCAAAGCACAGCAAAACGCGACTTTTTTTTGCTAATTAAAATTTTACATGAAACCAATCTGTAGGACAGTATTACGAAGGTATACAATTTTTGGAAAAATAGGTTTTTGGAAATAAAACTTGTCTAACTGATTTACGAACGAAATTTTTGCAATTAAAATTTTTATTATTTGAAATGCTTTCATCTCGAATGAGCATCAGAGAAATAAAAAAAGAAATAGATGGTTGTATTTAGAATTTCAAAACTTTCGAACATGGTACAACTCAATCTGTAGGGCAGGAGGTTGAAAGGGGGTTATTTTAGAAACATAGATTTACAAAAATAAAAATTGACCTTCCCAAGGATTTTTTTAAATATCTTTCTGTTATTGAGATACGATTTTCATTCCATCATAGGTTTTCACGGTATATATATATATATATATATATATATATATATATATATATATATATATATATATATATATATAAAATAACTATGAATTTGAAATAAACTTTGTAGAAAGGATATTCCTTGAGGTTGCAGTCAAAAGGAATATCCTTTCTACAAAGTTTATTTCAAATTCATAGTTATTTTCAACTAGTCCAGTCACGAGACTACCCTTCTTCAACTATATATATATATATATATATATATATATATATATATATATATATATATAGGTGTGAAGGTTAGACGACTGTCTAAGTTAAAGAAGAATCCTTTTTAAATTCGGGTATGCAGCCAACAAGGGTATGGAAATCAAAGTGAACTCTTTTTTCTATTCAAGCTTTCGAGTCATTCATTGTCTCTTCATCAGGAACTCTACAATGAATTGAAATTGAACATTATTAGATTTGAAAACTAAATAGGCATGTGTTTACTTACGAAAGTGAGGTTAAACCCTTTCACTTGCAGCAATTTATAAAATAACATGTCACAACAGACAACACTCTTGGTATAGTCATATATAGTTAAAACTTTGATCAAAATTGATCATGATTACTTAAACATAAGTGTGAAAACATTTTAAAATTCTAAATGGGCTCTTATGGAGGTCATGTTGGATTCAAGAAGAAGTGGTGACAGATGACTGACAATTGAAGTATAAATGAAGTTAACAATTGACAAGTATGAAAAATAGATATCAGACTTGTTGCCAACATAAATGAGGTGAAAAATAATACCATCAACCCATCAAGGGTACCAACTTAATGTTAATTGAAATTTATTATAAGGAAATTACATAGAAAATATGAGTTTATTCGAAAAAGTAAAAATTCAATACCAACCATTCCAGGGGACCAACTTATGTTTAATGAATTGAATTGTGGTCTATCTCATAAGGAGAACGACTGAGTAAATATGAATAGATTTTGCTGAGATTATCAATGTCTGTTCACGAATTCATTGAATTAGGTTCTTTGAAAATATGTGTCATTTCGAGAAAAGTTCTCTTTTTCAAATTTGATTCATGTTCCAAGATACTCACATTGTCATAATGTGGGTTATGGTTCAAGGCCATGGCGTGATGAGCTTATGAACAAGTTTTCTTTAAATTTCTAATATCGCTTTTATGGGAGGTAATTCGGTCTTTCAATTTCCTTTTGGTTTGGCCAATGTACTTCTTTTCACATTGAGAACAAGGGATACAATAAACCAAGTTCGAGTTGTCTAATAGAAGATCTTTGTCTTTCACTTTTGAAAAAATATTGTTCGATACAATTTGGTTTTTGTAAGCGATTTTGATGTTAGGAATCTAAGAAGCCCCTGCTTTTAGAGTGTATAATAGAACGATTAACAAGTTTTATGGATTACCAAAGATTCATAAACCAACACTTCAACTCAGACCTATCATTTCAGGCATCAACAGTCCTAACAGAGGAGTAGCACAATTTGTTACTAACATACTCACACTATCATACAATTCAAATAATAATTATTTTGTCAAAGACTCCTTCGAATTTTGCTCTTTCATTAATGAATTTCAACTTCCTTTCGATTTTAAGATTATTAGTCTAGATGTAGTATCTTTGTCTAACAACATTACAGTAGAATTGGCAAAACATAGTATCTCCAGACACTGGAATGATATTTCCTTACATTGCAATGTTTCCGAAGTGTTATTCTTAAAATTGATTGATTTTCTGTTCGATACAACAGTTTTTAGTTTTGAAAATAAAATTTATAAACAATGTCTAGGTATGCCAATGGGCAGCCCAGTTTCCCCTATAATCGTCAATATGTAATGGATGATCTTATTGAGGATTGTTTAAACAAAATTCACTTTGAGAACTCCTTTTTAAAAAAATATGTAGATGACACAATATTAAGTGCCCCTCAGGACAAATTACAAGAATTGTTACTTGTTTTTAACTCTTACCATGAAAAACTATAATTTACCATCGAAGAAGAAACCATCGAACAGAGTGTCCCCTCCTTAGATACAAAAGTAATCAGAAGGGCAGACAATCCTCTAATCTCCAGCTGGTATACCAAACCAGGTGCTTCAGGAAGATTCTTACATTACGAATCATACCATCGACACAGACAAAAGATAAATCTGGTTTTGTGCATGAAAGACAGAGTAATCAAAACAAGTCACACTTCACTACGAACGATCAATCTAAATAAACTTTTGCAACTTTTCATTAATAGTGGTTACCCACGAAATCTTGTTAATAAACTGATTTCCAGTAGGTCTTCCATTGATATTGATCACCCAAACAACAGTAATAATAATAATATAATTAATTCTAATGATAACATTTTGGAACCAACTTTTTACCTTACTTCGCCACATATAGAATCTTCAAATTATAAATTCAACAAACTATTTTCCAAGATTCCTAACATCAAAATCGCGTACAAAAACCAAATTGTATTGAACAATATTTTCTCAAAAGTAAAAGACAAAGATCCTCTATTAGACAACTCGAACTTGGTTTATTGTATCCCTTGTTCTCAATGTGAAAAGAAGTACATTGGCCAAACCAAAAAAAAATTGAAAGACCGAATTACCTCCCATAGAAGCGATATTAGAAACTTAAAGAAAACTTATTCATTAGCTCATCACACCATGGCCTTGAACCATAACCCAGATTATGACAATGTGAGTATCTTGGAACATGAATCAAATTTGAAAAAGAGAACTTTTTTCGAAATGACACATATTTTCAAAGAACCTAATTCAATGAATTCGAGAACGGACATTGATAATCTCAGCATAATCTATTCATATTTACTCAGTCGTTCTCCTTATGAGATAGACCACAATTCAATTCATTAAACATAAGTTGGTCCCCTGGTTGGTATTGCATTTTTCAGTTTTTCGAATAAACTGATATTTTCTATGTAATTCTCCTCATGAGACATACCACAATCGTTTCAATTAACAGTAAGTTGGTACCCTTGATGGGTTGATGGTATTATTTTTCACCTCATTGTATGTTGGCAACAAGTCTGATATCTATTTTTCATACTTGTCAATTGTCAACTTCTTTCATACTTCAATTGTCAGTCATCTGTCACCACTTCTTCTTGAATCCAACATGACCTCCATAAGAGCCCATTTAGAATTTTAAAATGTTTTCACACTTATGTTTAAGTAATCATGATCAATATTGATCAAAGTTTTAACTATATATGACTATACCAAGAGTGTTGTTCTGTTGTGACATGTTATTTTATAAATTGCTGCAAGTGAAAGGGTTTAACCTCACTTTCGTAAGTAAACACATGCCTATTTAGTTTTGAAATCTAATAAAGTTCAACTTTAATTCATGGTAGAGTTCCTGATGAAAAGACAATAACGGACTCGAAAGCTTGAATAGAAAAAAGAGTTCACTTTAATTTCCATACCCTTCTTGACTGCATACCCGAATTTAAAAAGGATTCTTCTATATATATATATATATATATATATATATATATATATATATATATTTATACAAACACCTGAATTAAAAAAATGGTATATTGTAGTATTTCTATGAAATTACCTAAAAGAAGATATATGAGTAGCAGTGAAAAAATTTCGAGAGACAGAAAGATAATAATATTCGAATACAGCTGGTGTAGCATCGAAATGAGCCAAATGTGAATATGGAAAGGCGAGCAAGAGTGCATGCATATTAAGCGGATAAATAGGTGTGATGAAACTGAGTGTAACTCACAATAGTTCGTTCGCATTGGAAAGATCAAACTTCAAATGGTTTATTCGTTATGGAACACTTATAACGTAGAATCAGTTGTTATATGCTCCTGAGAATTTCTGAAAACTGTTACAATATCTATTCGAAAAATCGGTTCCAAAACTTATGGATTATATTTTCTTGTAAATTCAGGAAAAAGTCTTGAAGGTATCCTAGCTTCAGATCGGTCGATTGATTATTGGAGAAATCAACTCTTATGAATTCCAGATATCTAGAAATTCATATGTTGCTATACATTGCCATTTTATAGTTATTCAAAGTGATACTTTTCTATGAGACATTTTGCAATTTTTTTTCAAAGTAAACAAAAACAATTCTTTATATGGTTTGATATGATTCTATATAATCGCTTGATATGGACTTATCTGTTTGAATTCCATAAAAGAATACGAAGAAGAGTTTTTTCTATTCCAGTTTTACCTGTGTCCCAAATTTGAAAGTTTTAATAAAACTTTCGAATTTAATTTACGAAATTCCTCAAATTTTAAAGAGATCTTCGACAAAACTGTTTTATAATGCTAATAACTTGTTATCAACAAATATCGATGAAATTATGTTTTTCTCTCAGAAAATAAGAATAACGCTCAAATTTCTGTTATGTTTAATGCAAAGTTGATGTAACTTTTAATTGTTTAAAAAAAATCATCAAACTACTTTGCGTATCTAACCAAAGTACAGGACTCTTTACGGAATTTATTTCGAATTCAATTGTTACCAGTTCAGCTTTGAAACATATATACCATCAAATAATTTTGAGATAGTATTCAATTACGATTTTTGTGCACATTTTAGAGAAAAACCTCTCCAGATCAAAATTATGGGGCTCAAAAAGCTCTTTCTGCTGTGTCTATATTGCTATGTAATTGGTGCTTTAGGATTTTTACAGAGTTAAAACTGCCTCCATTTTGAAACTACGCAGCCGATTGGATCCAACTTTCAACTTAACCGAGATATGGAGACATAGCAACTTTGTGCCAAGTTCCAGCAATAGTTGGTATTTTTCGAAATTTACCTGAACTGACTCGCTTCAGGAACAATGGTACACAGGAAATTGCATTTTCTTACAGTTCTAAACAAAGAACTATAATCAGAAAAAAAGTGAAATTGGCGTGGAAATAATTTTGTCATTCATTGAGAGTATGTCCCTCAAAGAAAAGTGTTAACCGTAGTCACGTGTTTCGGGCCTTTAGCCCTTATCAGTACGGTAAAGGATGAACAACACTTGGTAGTAAACGACAAATCAACGGAGTCAACAAACAGAAACCAGCCGCACATTTATGGTTTCGGTTAGCAGACCCTGCATTCCTGGGCAATAACCAGCGTCACCACGAAGGCAGCTATAGCTACCTGCGTGACATCAGAGCACAGGATTGTAAAGATGAGAGGGAGGAATATCGAGGGGACTGTTAAAAACAAAATGAAAGAATTTTAATAAACATAGCCCTCAAAGACGTTTCGGGCTACGTAGTGGCGTTGGTTGTTGCCCTGGAATGCAGGGTCTGCTAACCGAAACCACAAATGTGCAGCTGGTTTCTGTTTGTTGACTCCGTTGATTTGTCGTTCACCGCCAAGTGTTGTTCGTCCTTTCACTTCTTTACCGTACTGATCAGGGCCGATAGCCCGAAATACGCGTCCACGGTTAACACTTCTCTTTGAGGAATATGTCTATTAAATTTCTTCCATTTTGTTTCTAACAGTCCCGTGGATATTCCTCAGTTTCATCTATATATATTTATATTTATATACATATATATATATATATATATATATATATATATATATATATATATATATATATATATATATATATATATATATATATATATATATATATATATATATATATATATATGTATATATATATATATATATATATATATATATATATCTTAAAAGATATTTCCTCATTAATACGTTAAAACATGACTTTGCGCCAACGACCAAAATATTAAAAACAACCACAAAAATTAACTTTTTTGTTTTGTAAAATATCAAGTGTTGCTTTGGGTCATTGAATATTGACTATGGGATAATGGGGTTTTCACATGCTCCCAATGAGCTAAAATAATAAGAAAATGTTTCAATCAATTTCTTACGATTACAAATCAAATCCGAATAATATTTTAATATTTTTATCGACGTAAATATAACGAACAAAAACCAAAATCAAGTTGATATTTTCATAACTTTTTGAAATGCTATCCAATAATGGAAATGACGACACAATAATATTATATTGACCTCAAGTAAATTTGTGTGCAACTCATCTATGTTACCCAATCGGATATTTTTCCTCATAAAATATTTGCCAATTACTTGTTTCCTAGAACTAGGAGAGTTGTCGTTTAGACATCACCATTAGCATTGTGTATGCTGAAACATATCAAGAATATATATAAGCTCAATAACACCAATATTTTTTCGTAGAGAACGAAAAGCAGATTGGAAATGCAAGCCTGCTTTCCGTACCAGATCCAGAATCGCTGAACAGTTCTTGGACAGAACACAAAGAAAATAATGAATTCGTCAGGTGAGTGATATTGAAACCGAATTCAACTTCTGGGTATGATATGTAGAGAGCGAGTACATAGCGTCCTATGTCATCAAATAATAGGATATGGAATGATGAATGCAAAAATAATAATAAATTGATTCAATTATATAACATCATTGTTTCTCCACAGCTGAATACCATATCAATATTAATTGAGTCGAAAAAATTAGGGTTTGCTATTGTCATTCAAAATTCCTTGTTCATCAGTGTCAATGTTATGTTTATTTTTGCGTGTTCCTAAAGATGGTTAGTTATCCTGTCGAAATGCATAGTCGTTTTTTTTTATGGAATTGAAAAAAAATATTGTGGAGCATTTTTCTTCTCAATTGGTTAGAACTAACTCTGCCCAGAAATGAAATATTTTCGAAATATGTCATTATGATTATAGAATAATTCAAATCAATTTCCTGCACTTTATTGGTGATTGTTATAACTGAGATGTGTGACGCAGAAGCTGGTACATCTTTTCATTTGGAGGCTGTGTTCAAGTAGTATTTTAACCCGACTTTTCGACGCAAAGGATGGTAATGTGTTTATCATGTATGTATGTTTGTTCCTTTGTGGCGCTCTAGAGACCGATTTTGATGATTCTTACGTCAATAGAATTGTCTTAACCTTGCGAGTGTCACTAGATAACAGTTATCTGAATTCAATATGGCGACAACTAGACGCCATATTGTGAATAAAGACATGACCGTAATAATCAAAATTCAATAAGGCGACAACCAGACGCCATATTGTGAAAAATAAAAAGTGTAGATTAAAAAAAAATATTTAAAATAAAAGAAAACTACACTGCGTAGAGAGTGAACATCAAAAAAAAGGAAACAAGATGACCAGAAAATATTGTTAGAAGATTATGTTTTAAGAGGTTAACTATTAAACCTAATACTGTAAACAATATACACGGTCGTAGGCAATAATATATCTTCATTTTAAATTGAAGAAGATTTCTCCGACTGCGTGAGTATTAAGTTTAATAGTTTACCTCTTAAAATATAATAATTTTTGACAATATTTTCTGGTCATCTTGTTTTCATCTTTTCTAAAGGTAACTTTTCACGCAGTCTGGTAATAAACTTTTTTTATTTGCTATATATGTTTGGCCCTAGTCTTGTATTCAGTGTTCCAGGTATCAGTTAATAAATCCATTGAGTCAGCAATATCACTTCTTACCGAATCCTTGTATAACTTTTAAGTTACAATATATACAAAATATTATTCATCGAAGGTAGATGCAGTCATCTATTTATGCAGATAGTATTTCCTTTCATTGACTCACAACCCAATGTAAACTATGTTGTTATCTTGTGGAACCTAGACTTGAGTGAAATAGACATTTGGAGTGGCTCCGTTTTCCAGTAAGTGATCTAACACATAATGAACTAGATATTTCAAGAGCAAACTCCCATCTCCAATAAGCGGAGGCAAGAAAACCGATGTGTATTAAAAGAATGCACTTCAGCTAAAAATTGGGTTTTCTCAGGTGAATTTCACTTTCAATTCTCCATGCATTGTAGAGCAGACAGACCTTATGCTATTAGATGAAATGGGGATTTGCATGCTGGAATGAATAGAAAATTAGTGGAAACAACTGTTGTTGAATGTAGAATTATATCATCAAATCTGGCAATCCCACACCAATTGTAATCATGCAGAATTAACTCAAATTTGTCGCACTCACGCGGATCTTCTCGAATTCTCTCTATGAGCAGTTTTAAATAATGTCAATATGATAAGCCCAATTGAGAGCAAACGAGAAAATAAATTTCTTAAATAACTGTTAGCAAAATAGACATTTTAATATTGTTGCACAATTTACTCCTTTCCAAGACAATAGGAATATTTTTCATAATCACGGCAATTTATAATAATCACTAGGACTTTTGAATAACCTCCATTTCACTCACATACAAACTACAATCGGCTTTTTTATTTTTCTGAAATAAAAAATAATGTAGATTGCTCGAGCCCCATATAATATCAAAATTGAATAACAAGTGGCTAACTAGAACAAACGAACTATAAACCCAAAGGGCTGATAGCTCACTGCTCTATACTTTCCTTGATGTTATTTCGAGGCCAATGAAAACAAGTTTTTCACATTGTATGAGTTCTGCGTCCGGTGCTATGTTTTTCTATTTGAAAATAATTTGAATAATTGTAGTGAGCCTTTGAAATATAGAAGGTGAACTAGTGGTTGTCTATTCATCTAGAAAATTATTCGTTTTGAGTTCTTGAGAATTAGTTGGGAAATACTCATTCTGAATGTAATATTCTTGTTATCCATACGTAATATTGGTGCAATTGGGGGGAAATGGTCTAGCAAGATAAGTTCAGAGGTAAAATGAATACCAGTATTTTATAGTTTCATTACCATGTTCAATCGAAATCTCGTTGTTACCCTCTGGTAAATTTCCATATAGTATGCAGGCATATTCTCACGAGAGTTGATGACAACTGATTGAATAGTACATTTGTCCCTGGAGTAATTCTGAAGGAAAGGACCGTTGTGAAAGACAATATAAAGGCACCCTATCGACGATAATCATTTATATAGTATAAACGGGACAAAAGTATTCTGCAGGATGATCCTGTTGTCAAATATGAACTAAATAATGGGCTTATTGAATCTTTGATGCTACCAAGTGACAGTATGCAGAGTTCTTTGACTACGCTCCTAATAATCGATTAATTTGTTTGTCAGTACGAATTTATTGGAGAGTTTCGAAAAACTTGAGCAAAAAAAACCGACGAATAATGAAACTAGAAAACAAAAAATTAAATGAACCTTTTTAGTCTTAATAACTGAGCTCCAAAACTAATGTATGTAACTGATTTTGAGTCGGTGCCAAACAAACACTAGCAAAAGCGTTAAATGATGGCAGCGGTGTGCGTGGCGACGGCGCGTCTCTTCGCCGAAAATTGCCTTGCGTTCTCGAAGTCAATATAAGCGAGACAACTACCCGAACGGGCACATACGTGAGAGTACATATCTTTGCGAGTGGCCGTGCGGAGGGCGCTTTTCTGGAGTGTTATTGTTTATCGCTGGAGATTTCACGTTGCATTTTTATGTTATTCTGTTTTGATCATTTCGTTAAAGTAATTTAGATTCGTTGATTGTTTGTTTGGCGCCGACTCAAAATTAGTTACATCCATTGATTTTGGAGCTCAATTATTAGGACTGAAAAGATTCATTTTATTTTTTGCTTTTCAGTTTTTTTATTCGTCAGTTTGATTTTTTGTTAACTTTTCATTTTTGTATTTTCAGAGGCTCAAATCTACTGATTGCTACCTACATTTTTTGGATTACTTTTGAAATACTTACTTACCCACCTTACTTTAACTATACTCTGTTATATACTATAACTAGCTGGTACCAGCGACTTCGTCCGCAATGAACTTTGTTTTTTTAAGACGACTATCACAAATTCACCCACCCCTTTGGGGACGGAATTTCTAGAAATACCGAAACACATATTGCTTCATTTGTAACAAAGACCTCAAATACCAATTTTTAAGACCATAACTTCCAAACTTACACAAACTTTCAACCCTCTAGGAGTTGCATTTATGAAAACACTGAAACCTGTATTCCTTTATCTTTTACAAGGACCTAAATACCCTAATTTGAAAACTAACAGAACACCCATTTCATGCCTTGAATTTATTAAAAAACACTGAAATAAATATTTCTTCTATTTGTATCAAATACTTCAAATACCAATGTTCACGACCCCAACTTGAAAATCATCTATACAGATACATTTACCCCTTTGGAGTTGAATTTTCAGGAACCCTGAAACACTTTTATCTTCATTTGTGAAGAAGAGCACAAATACCAATTTCCATGACTCTATTTCAAAACCAACTGTACTTTCACCCTCCTTCTCACCCACTTTTTCATCCCTTTGAGGTTGGGATATCAAAAATATATGCTGTCAAAATTTAAGCTCTGCGGACCAGCGGTTTGGTTTGCGCGTTGGTCGTTTATTAGTCAATCAGTGAGTCAGTTAGTCAGGACATGTAATTATATATGTACACATTTCCCCAAACACGAGGTTGCTGTTGTGAACCGTTGAGGAGATCCCACGACTGTCTTCCGTCTTCATCATCAAAGTATGCCATATAAAATAAAGAATAGTCATCCAAATCAGATAACCCAGTACAAGTTATGCGTGGTAGAATCGGTGGAGAAGTGAAAATTCAGTGGGTGAACCAACAATCATCCCCCATTTTCCTACTCTTAGGAGTGTATTTCTTTCTCAAATTCAAATGGGACCAATTTCGAAGTAAACCCTATCCATTAGAAAAAAATCATAGAAATCGGACTACTATGTGGAAAGAAATGCGTGGTCATACATAGAAAAAATTGTATGCGTCGGCTAGAGAACCTCCTCTTTTATTTTCGTCGGTTGAAAAGGCCAATCATTAATGATATTCGCTTATATGTGATGACTTGCCTAACTATTATTCAACTTCTTCTGAAAAAAAATATGGCATTGTTTTTCTTGTGAAACAGATATATTCACGGCTCTATCAACATCTGTTGTGAAGGTATCACAATTCTCCTGTTTTATTATGAAATTATAATTATAAATTCATTTGAAACTGAAAATCCTTCAATTTTATCCAGAACATTTCAGAAAACTTAATTGTATTATTTTTTTAGTGAAACGTGATTTGGTTACTAATGGAGTATTTTCAATTATTATAATATGCTTTACGCGACTATTTAAATAAACAATGTTGAAGATTGGAGTCCGCATAATAATGTGGAGATCCCTTCGAAGCCGACAAAAGGAAGCTTTTCAGATTTATATCTAGTCGTACAAAAATGATAGGTGTATTCGTTCAATATGTTTGTCAGTTTGTTTATAGAAGTGCTCCACTGGCTAACTCTAACGTTTTTTCTATATTTATTAAATCTTTCAAAAATCTCGGATTGGAAATTCTTGTAATAGTTTACCAAAAGTCTTCTCTCTAGATACATCGAATGATGAACTATAAAAATATAAAGCGACCAATGAAAAAGATATTCCTACCAATTATTTCCAACACTTGTCCCGCGATATCCTTAAGTTAAAAAATCAAATATCACTTCTTATACTACTATCATAGAAAATATCGAATACAATAATTGATTTGATTACTAAGGAGAATGGGGTTTGTGAAATATAATGTTCCAATTTTCAGTTCTGAATATGATTTGATGTTAGATCGTCAGAACACTGTGTAATGTTAGTATACTGGCTGTTGATTTTTCTGTTTGCATAAGGTCACAACATTGATGTCGAGTGGAATATTTATATGGAACGTTGAAGATAAGAACCATTACAGTTTTATAGAAACGGAAGATATTTTTGAAAAAGTACTGAAACATCGACTGAGCCATTCACCTCTATTTCGTATATTTCATTTTGTCAACATTTCCCAGAAATTATTTTCCATGCCTCAATCAACACCTACCAGAGACTAAATTTTTGAAGTCATAAATATTATTCCTTAGGAGAACGAATAATTCATACATTCGAGTGAATTTTCAACACTATATCCCAAATATTTTGTTTCTTCGACAATTTCAATAGTTTCACTATTAATATTCATATGATTTCGGTTTATTTGGTTATATGTATGATGGGTTGTTATGATCATGGATTTCGTTTTTACATCATTGAGTTTGAATTCATTAAGGTTGAGAAAGTGAGATATATTCCTTGAGGTACAATTAATTTTTCCATTTTCTCTGACCGGGCCAACATTACTTGCAGTCACACCATATCGTCATCAACAATTGATTGAGGAATTCACAATCTTAAATGAAGTTGATATCATTTAGGTATACGATGAATGAGAGAGGTTCGAGAACTCTGTACTGAGTTCCTTGTTGTACTCAGAAGAAGCTGCTTTGTAGTCTTCCCAATGTCCTAGACTTTCAGCTCTATTGAAGAGTATCTTTACTTTTGCCCTAAGTTATTCCACCAAGGCATGTCTCTATTGACTGTCTTCTGTTTTTCTGTGCAGCTGATTTCAAGAAATGAGTATCGAAGACAAAGAAGAAGTAGGCTGAATAGTAATTGTACCATGGTCAAAAACTGACAAAGAACAAAGTTTTGTCATTAGAGGTGAGGTGGAAGAAGGATTGAATTTGATCGATATATATCATAAATACACGAAATTACTTCCCAATAATATTCCACATAAATGTTTTTCCATCAATTATCGAAATGAAAAGTGCACTGTCCAAGCTATTGATGTGATCAGGTTTGCTAAAATCCCGTACGAAATCGCAGAATTTCTGCATTTGGAGAATCCTGAGCTATATACAGGGCACTGCTTCAGAAGATCCTCCGCAACACTCCTTGCAGATACTGGAGGAGATATACTAGATCTCAAGCGACACGGCGGATGGAAATCGTTGACAGTAGCGGAGGGATACGTAGATGAATCACTTGCGAACAAACTCAATGTTGCAAAACAAATATTTCAGCCTGAAGAAAATGACAATGTACTAGTTCATTCAGAGAAGTCACAAATCAAGAAGTAGGATTTAAAAATAATTAACTAAGGAATATAAATATAGAAAATTACACAAATTGTACATTCACTTTCAACATTATTGGTAAAAATAGAGTTTGAGTTGAATTGTTCCTAACATTTTAGTTCCTAACTTTCTGAATTCATATTGATAGTGCTAATTAATTTTTAAATATTTTGCTATTAAATAACCCTTTTTATTTTCCTACACTTAGTGCCATCTGAATGAAACAGTTTTTGGTTTTTGCATGAACGAAAAAATATTGTATGCATCTCGGGCAAAAAGTGTCTATTGCACTCGACGTGAAGTTGTCCGACGAGACCGTCAGGCCGAGTTACAACACTTCTTGCACTTGTTGCATAATCAACTATTCTTCGTTAGTCATTATTCTAAAGGAATATCCCATTCCATTTGGTCGGAAGGCATATGAATCCGAACCATCTTATCTCTTTCTGCTATTAATTTTTCGCAAATGCCCTATTTTGATCTATATACTTTCCATTTTTCAGAAAGAACTGCTGCCAGAAAGTTTTTGGGGGTTTCTGCCGGAAAAACAAAAATGATTCCACAGGGTCGAAACAAAAAACTATTCACAAGCTGAGTTATCGAAAACTGTGTCCAACCTATCGTCAAATTGCAAGAGTGGTAGCGCTTGCATTTATAGTACTATATTCGTGGTTGGTTCTTTATGCGATCTTAGGAGAAACAGCGTCGCCCCCACAGGGAAAACTATTTCAGTTGATATTTCTCAGTATTTGTGCACATTTTGGAGGATGCTTGATTACTTTTACAACGCTACCTCCTCTAGTAGGGATGCTACTAACTGGATTCATTTTGCAAAATGTGAAAGCTGTTAATATTGATGACAGTTTTAAAGAAATCACGAACGAACTGAGGTGAGTAACAAAAATTAATTCAAACCAATAATATCTGAAAACAATATTTGCCAATTGGAGTTACGTAAGATTCCAGTTTGGATGACTGCGATGAGAAATCGAATTTCCAAAAATTTGGATTCAATACCTTCTTCAATGGAATTCATGGAACATTTTTGTTCGGGTCCATGATATTGGCTAGTTTACTTTCAGAACACTAAAAGTCGTTTGATGTTTCACTTCACTACTACTTTATACATCTCATTTGTTCGCTACAGTGTTGCAAATTATTCAATTCTCAAACGTAAAGTTCATTTTTAATCCTCAGATGATATACATTAACGAGCAAAGGGTATTTCTAGGTTAAACGGGTTAAGGTGTGTGTAGAATAGTTTCGGTCTACCAGCAGAAGGCAAACTAACTACGTTAGGGATCAGTTTGTATGCAACATGGGCGGCCAAGTTAGGTTAGGATGTTAACTGTTCCGGTTGAGGTGAACTATACTACGTTGCATAGTGATTAGGTTGCGTCCAACTTGGACATCAAAGCTAGCAAATTTGGGTTAGATTGTGTTCCTTTTTTGACGTTGTGTAGGGAACGGTTTCGAGTCAGCTGGAGATTGAGATATGCCTTTATTCCGCGGAAGGTCAGGTTGCGTCCCTGTCTCAGATCCTTATATTTCGTTTGAACTTTATGACCAGGTGAATACGATACCAAATTCACGAAGTCAATGAGATTAACCAATTGTTCTTGAAGATTTGACGGCCCTAACTCGAGCCATGTTTTCAAATATTGAAAGACTCACAGATTAACAAATGCCAATATTTAGAATATGCTTGATTTTGTTTTGAAAAAAAATTGTTTTGGCATACTATCTGACTTCTTTACAATTGGCAACATTGCATGTTCATCATTCACAATGAGTGACTATTAACAATCAGCCTAATCTCAATTACTGTTCAGATTTAAGCAAGTGGAATTACTTTCATATGGAAAAATTACCTTTTTATCCAAGCTTCCTGCTGAAAATTTCATATATATCTTCTAGTTTATTGACGTCCAATTCTTACTGGTCAGCATGCTCGTTTCATGAATAATTGTGAAATAATCCTATTTGATTCCAAAACTTCATTGGAACTACCAATCCATGAAATGTTCTTGACTCTATCCGCAGAAAAAAATCTGTTGAAATTTCTTAAAAATCGGTGATATTTCACTATCATATAGGTTTTCCAATTGAAATTTTACTTTCAGCAAAGTGGCTTTAGTGGTGATTTTGTCACGAGCTGGGCTCGATTTGGATCCAGTAGCGTTACGACGACTGAAGTTCACTGTTCTCAAGCTCTCTTTGATTCCTTGGACCATAGAGGCTGTAACTGTGACTGTTCTATCTAAATATTTCCTGATGATTCCTTGGATGTATGCTGTATTGCTGGGTGAGTGTTTGGTGTAAAAATCTGAGAAACCGTTTTCAGGTATGTTATTGCGATATTTTATTCCTCAATTTCAGAAATATTGTTTACTTAAGTGTGTATAACTAAAGTGATCCTTCTCTCAATTACATTTGAAAAACTTATGAAATAGTAATAATTCAACACAAGCCCAAATTGACTGAATCAATGATTTTCTCTCATAATTTGAGTACTGAAAAATTAGTTTCACCTCTTATGCATACTATGAGAGAATAGTTATGATATTAAATTGTAAGAAAATGATGTGGGTCGAATATAGTTATTTAGGATTCGCTGTTCATTCAATGCAGAAAAGGTATTGTTGATTCTCAATATCAAATCACTGTATTGAGTGTTTCCAAATTTCCAGATAAAATAATCCTTGCATTTTTCAAACGAATTCTTCGACAGGAACTAGTATGCATTTATCGCGAAGTAAGTAGGCATTCATCGAAATGCAACATTATCAAACATCAAATCGGTTGACTCCATGATATTTTGAGCTATTTCTTATTTTCAAAAATAATGAGGAAAATAGGCGAGGTTAATATGATAAGTTCTAGGGGTTTTGTCGAAGGTAATATGTTTGTATCTGGGAACCGATTTGAAAAAAGTTCCTTGGTATGGGATAGACTAACACATTAACCACTGCTCTATGAGTACTTCTGTTGATATACTGAAGATGACACAATCAAATTATCAAGTGTCTTACTTAAAAACCGGGGGCTGAAAAAGTTATATTTGAATTCAAATATCAAATCACTGTATGTAGTGAGTTCAAAATCCCTTATTCCATCAATTTTGCATTTTCCTATAAAGGAATTGAATACGTTGACATTTAATTCTGATAGGACTAAGTGTAGTTTTATCGCAAAACAATATAGAATCTACTGGTGGATTTATCACTATAAGTAGTATAGCTATACCATTACTGGCGCAACCCCAATTTTGGGATGGGTTTTGGCGAATAGGTGAGAGGGTGGTTTTCGGCGGAGTTGGGGGTAAAGATGATGGTGGTGGTCATGGGGGTTGTTGTGGAGGGGTTTGGGAAAAAATGGCGGTTGTAGGTTTATGAGAGGGTGGGGGTGGGTGTATGTGGGCAGGTAAAGAATCTGGGGGAGTGGTCTGTGATTGGTCGCAATGGTGGCAGCCATGTTGTGGATGGGAGTGTATGATTGAGAGTGGGGGTGAGGAAACCAAATCGGTCTTCTTACCAAGGAGGGTTTTTGAAGTGTTACAACCGAAAATCGACGAGTTGAAACGTCGGGAGTATTCAATTATCATAAAGCCATCCACGACGAAGATGGCTGTCTTTGAATTCATCCGCAACTGAGTCTATCCATCATCGTCATCATCATCATAAAAATTAAAATCATCCGCCACGACGACGACAACTGGGACGGCTGTATTCGATTTCATTAAATCAAGGTGAGAGAGAGAGAAAAAATATATCTGTATTTCGTTTGTGAGAAAGCATTCATTTTTGTCGTTTTTCAAATAACCATGAATTCTGAACAAATTGCCGCTCTCAACTATGAGATGATTATTGAATACAGGGAGGCTCAAAAACTTCTCGAACAAAAATCTAGTCCAATGGAACGCGAATCATGGCTAAAACATTCAACATATACTATTCGGCTTTCTACATAGGGCATCAAAATTTAAAAACATGTCGTAATTCCATTAAAAATTTAGGGGTGGAGGGTCAGGGGTTGGCTGTCAGAAAAAATCTAAAAAGCCGAGCCATTTGGGAAGATTTGAAGTCGACGTTCTGGGGACGAGTTCGTACAGGAGTAATCATAAATTTGACACATAAAGATACCATTGAATTTTTCAAAGACGCCTTCAGCCTTTTCAAACGGAGAATCAATAACATGTTGAAAAAATTCCCCATGCTCAAGGTTAATACTTGTTTTTGCAGGAAATTCGTCAAAATGGGCTTGGATGAGGAAAAACTTGATTTGAAATATCTCAATACTGAAAACCAAGTGATTGATAGGGGAACAGATTAACAGGGATGGTTTCAGGAATTTGTTGTAGATAAATTGGGTAATGAATTGAAGGAATTTTGTGAGAAAGAAAGCGGGTGGGCATTACGAAAAATCGTAAATTTAGAAGTGAATATCAATCAATCAGGTTTATCTCTCATCGAACTTCCACAAACCATTGCTAGAAAAAATCTTGTATTAACCTGCGTAATACCGACGACAACAATTGTTTCGGATGGGCAGTCGTGTCCGCTCTATATCCCGTTGGAAAAGATGCACAGCGTACATCAAAATACCCTCATTGGTCGACCGCACTGGATATGGATGGGTTGGAAATTCCCCATAACTCTCAGTCAAATTTTAAAATTCGAAAAACTTAACAGTATTTCGGTAAATGTGTATAATTTGGAATTGGTTAAATCATCAGCGAATAACGATGACAAACATACATTTTTTACAACTGTACCGACGAGACTTACAAAAGAAAAATTGGTTCGACATGTCAACCTACTCATGATTCAAAATAAATATTCGGTTAAATTAAATGATTACGAGGCACCGCAGAAAACTGACGAAGACGACGAACAAACAGACATTAAATTCCATTATTGTTGGATAAAAGATCTTTCCCGATTAGTCAAGTACCAAATAAGTAAGGATGATCATGAAAAATTCATTTGCGATAGATGTTTGAATTATTTTCGTAGTCAGGAGAAATTAGACAATCATACTGTTGATTGTGAAAAAGTTTATCATTACAAAAATTTCCTTCCCAAAATATGACCATGTCGAGTTCGAGGACTTTGTACACAAAAAAATGGTTCCATTTGTGATATACGCCGATTTTGAATCGATTTTGGAATCGTTCACTGATGATGAAACCAAGTCCAAAACGGCGAAATATCAAAAACACATTCCCTATAGCGCAGGCTTATATTTCAAATGCAAGTTTAATGACACTCTATCATATTACGATAGCCATCGAGGTTTGGATTCGATGGAACGGTTCGCGGAACAATTGAAAGCCATAGCCCAATTCGTGGAGGGGAAAATTTAAAAAATCATCCCCATGTCCGTCAATCCCATGAGAACAGCGGCGGATTCAACTTGTCATATTTGCGAGAAATCTTCCCAAAGAGATCAAATGATTGTAGCCGAACATAACCATTTCACCGGTCCATTTGAAGGATGGGCACATCAAAACCCATGCAATCTCAACTTCGAAAAATCCTTCGTGCTCCCCATTGTTTTCCATAATCTTAGCGGCTATGATAGCCATTTCATTATTCGAGATATCGCGAAACGAGGCTGGGTGAGTCTTCTTCCAATAAACAAGGAAAAATATATATCTTTCACACAAAACGACGAACGGACAGACATTATATTCCGTTTCATTGATTCTTTTCGATTCATGGGCACAAGCCTGGACGAGTTGGTGCGCACGCTCAGAGTGGAAGATCTCTGTAATACAAAGCGCAAATTTCAAAATTTAAACGATGAACAATTTTCACTAATCACGCGTAAAGGGGTATTTCCCTACGACTTCGTGGATTCCATGGAGAAATTCGAGATTACAGCGTTGCCAGATATCGATAAATTCCACAATCAACTGAACGATTGTGACATCTCCCAGCATGAATACCAACATGCCCAGAAGGTGTGGCAATCGTTCGATTCGGCAACACTGGGCGACTACTCTGACTTATACATGAAAACCGATATTTTTTTGTTATGTGATGTCTTTGAAAATTTCCGACAATTGGGTCACGACACTTACGGACTCGATCCCGCTTGGAACTATACCATGCCTGGTTAGTCGTGGTCATGTATGTTGAAGTATACAAAGTGAAAGCTGGAGATTATCAAAGGTGTCGACATGCTTTTGTTTGTAGAAAAGGGAATTCGGGGCGGTATAAGTCAGTGTTGTTACCGATTCTCCCAAGCGAATAATAAATATATGAGCAAGAGGTATGATCCTCAACAACCCTCCAAATATTTATTATACTTGGACGTGAATAATCTCTATGGATGGGCTATGAGGGAGTATTTACCCTCTGGAGGGTTCAAATGGATCGAAGATTTTGATAATTTGAACGTTCTGGAGGTGTCAGATATTTCTGATACAGGTTATATCCTCGAAGTTGATTTGGAATACCCCGAAGCAATACATGACGAACACAAAGATTTTCCACTTTGTGCAGAACATCGAACTCTTCCAGGTTCAAAATTACACAAATTATTGTCCACCCTGTACAACAAACGAAACTATGTTGTACATTATCGCATATTGGAACAAGCTTTGGAAAATGGCCTTATTCTCGAAAAAATTCACAGGGTGTTGCAGTTTGGACAATCGGTATGGCTGCAGCCCTACATTGAATTAAACATAGAATTACGCGCCCAAGCTACAACCACTTTCGGAAAAAATAATTATAAATTGGCTTTGAACAGTATTTTTGGAAAGACCATGGAAAATATTAGGAAGCACAGAGTGGTGAAAATGGTTAATAAATGGGAGGGTAGATATGGGGCGAAAAATCTAATGAGTAACCCGAAATTCCACAATCGAACCATTTTCGATGAGAGCTTGATGGCTATCGAAATGAATAAATCGGAACTGCTATTCAATAAACCCCTCGATATCGATATGGCTATTTAAGATATTTCCAAAATTTGTGTTCACGATTTTCATTATAAATTCATGTTGAAAAAATTCGAGACCAATCAGTGTAAGTTAATGTACACGGATACGGATTCTCTCATATACGAAATTAAATGCGATGATTTATATAGAGATGGTTCCATTTGTGATATACGCCGATTTCGAATCGATTTTGAAACCGTTCACTGATGATGAAACCAAGTCCAAAACGGCGAAATATCAAAAACACATTCCCTATAGCGCAGGCTCATATTTCAAATGCAATTTTGATGACATTCTATCATATTACGATAGCCATCGAGGTTTGGATTCGATGGAACAATTGAAAGCCATAGCCCAATTCGTGGAGGGAAAAATTTTAAAAATCATCCCCATGTCCGTCAATCCCATGAGAACCGCGGCGGATTCAACTTGTCATATTTGCGAGAAATCTTTCCAAAAAGATCAAATGATTGTAGCCGAACATAACCATTTCACCGGTCCATTTGAAGGATGGGCACATCAAAACCCATGCAATCTCAACTATAAAAAATCCTCTGCGCTCCCCATTGTTTTCCATAATCTTAGCGGCTATGATAGATATTTCATTATTCGGGATATCGCGAAAAGAGGCAGGGTGAGTCTTCTTCGAATAAACAAGGAAAAATATATATCTTTCACACAATACGACGAATGGATAGACATCAAATTCCGTTTCATTGATTCTTTTCGATTCATGGGCGCAAACCTGGACGAATTGGTGCGCACGCTCAGAGTGGAAGATCTCTGTAATACAAAGCGCAAATTTCAAAATTTGAACGTGGAACAATTTCCACTGATCACGCGCTAAGGGGTATTCCCCTACGACTTCGTGGATTCCATGGAGAAACTCGAGATTACAGCGTTGCCAGATATCGATGAATTCCACAATCAACTGAACGATTGTGACATCTCCCAGCATGAATACCAACATGCCCAGAAGGTGTGGCAATCGTTCGATTTGGCAACACTGGGCGACTACTCTGACTTATACATGAAAACCGATATTTTTTTGTTATGTGATGTCTTTGAAAATTTCCGACAATTGGGTCACGATACTTACGGACTCGATTACTATCATTTCGGACGTCCATCGTCTTAATGTATTTAAAAGGTTTTCACCACGTTTCGAATGCTTGTATCTGCAATCGTCTTCAGGTGAATACTGACAAGTTTAGGTGCTACTTACCAATTTATACGACGGTCGGCGCAATGATGCGTGCAATTCCGCCATGTGCAGCAGTGCGTGTAATTCCGCGCGGTGTGGTGGGGCGTGAAGTTTCGCGCCCCTGCAGCCTGCCAGAAAGAGCAATCAGAGATTTCCATACGTTCTTGATCTCAACGCTCGGTAGACTAAAGGCGTTATTGGCTTCGATGTAGGCGGCCTCTTTGAACTTCCGTTTGAACCAATGCTGCTCTCTATGTAGAACACTCGCGTCGTCCCATAGAACTCGATGGTGCTCAGTCCAGGCGTGGTCAGCGATTCCCGATTTTGATGTTTCTCCACGTTGAGTCCATTTCTTGTGCTCATCCAATCTTACCGATAACGGTCTCTTCGTCTCTCCAATGTAGGAATCTCTGCATTCACATGGAACTTCATAAGTGCAATTCTTACTGATTTCATTTTTGTTGTCAGATTTGGTCTTGGTCAGAAAACTCCGTAAAGTACTGCCGGATTGGAAGCAGCTCTTGATGTTGAACTTGTTTCCGATCCTTCTGATCTTCTCGGAGACACCTCTGATGTACGGAGGGCAGATCACTGTGCTTTGTTGTTGCTCTTCAGATGTCTTCGTTCTCCGGAGTTGTTTCAATACTTCTTCTAGGAGTTTCTTGGGATATCCAAACGTCGTGAAAACCTTTTAAATACATTAAGACGATGGACGTCCGAAACGATAGTAATCAAGTTACCACATCGTCTACAACCTTCCAACAAACACTTACGGACTCGATCCCGCTTGGTACTATACCATGCCTGGTTATTCGTGGTCATGTATGTTGAAGTATACAAAGTGTAAGCTGGAGATTATCAAAGGTGTCGACATGCTTTTGTATGTAACCGATTTTCCCAAGCGAATAATGAATATATGGGGAAGGGGTATGATCCTCAACAACCCTCCAAATATTTATTATACTTGGACGTGAATAATCTCTATGGATGGGCTATGAGGGAGTATTTACCCTCTGGAGGGTTCAAATGGATCAAAGATTTAGATAATTTGAACGTTCTGGAGGTGTCAGATACTTCTAATACAGTGTATATCCTCGAAGTTGATTTGGAATACCCCGAAGGAAAACATGACGAACACAAAGGTTTTCCACTTTGTGCTGAACATCGAGCTCTTCCAGGTTCAAAATTTCCTAAATTATTGTCCACCCCGTACAACAAACAAAACTATGTTGTACATTATCGCATATTGGAACAAGCTTTGGAAAACGGCCTTATTCTCGAAAAAATTCACAGGGTGTTGCAGTTTAGACAATCGGTATGGCTGCGGCCCTACATTTAATTAAACACAGAATTACGCGCCCAAGCTACAACCACTTTCGGAAAAAATAATTATAAATTGGCTATAAACAGTATTTTTGGGAAGACCATGGAAAACATTAGGGAGCACAGAGTGGTGAAAATAGTTAATAAATGGGAGGGTAGATATGGGGCGAAAAATCTAATGAGTAACCCGAAATTCCACAATCGAACCATTTTCGATGAAAACTTGATGGCTATCGAAATGAATAAATCGGAACTGCTATTCAATAAACCCCTCTATATCGGTATGGCTATTTCAGATATATCCAAAATTTGTGTTCACGATTTTCATTATGAATTCATGTT
>JAFIRS010007386.1:0-25555 GCA_018342105.1 Gonioctena quinquepunctata | reverse complement strand
AATACACAATAGCTTCAAAGGAGGCCAAGTTACATAAACCCCCAAAAAGGCAATGTAACATATACAGAGGAGGCAAACTATTTGAGATAGTGGGAGGCTGGTGGGCTTTTAAAATTTGTTTGCTTTGTATAAACACGTGGATGCTTGGTGGGCCGAGGAGGCAGGTTTTGAGTTGGTCTATATAGATATATATATATATATATATATATATATAAAATATATATATATATATATAAATAGGGAGTGAAATTTTTAAATTAAATGTGAATATAAAAAAAAAAAACGGAAAGGAATTTGTGGCATTGCGGAAAAATTTTTTTAAATTTCCCAAAAAAAAACATTTTAAAGGGCGGGTTCGAACCCGCGACCTCAAGATTTCTAGCCCCATGTTCTACCATCTTGACTATAGATGCCCGGGGTTCACATCTGCAATTCGCTATACCGTTTCAACATTCGGGGAAAAAAAAGTCATTTATATTTTCTTGCATTCTGATGCACAGACTCGAATACGAATAGCCCCTGATTTGGGACCCTCCACTTTTGACTCTCACAGACCCATGTCTTTTTTTTTTTTCAATTCACTAATTCACGAGGATACTTTGAAACGATTGACGGTTGGCACTTCCATATTTCGGGGGTTGGGCGAAAGTCATCCATCCATGCAGGTGGAATATTATTTCCCTTCGAAGCGGAAAACTTATAAATAAAAGGTTAATAAAAAAAAAAAATTAAATAATGTTTGGGAAACCGTGCAACAATGCAAATTTTGGGAGGAAATGTCACTGTTTTGGATAAAAAATTCTAATAAAAACCCGTGCCATGGATCCATCGAGGTAGAGGAATGGAGTGTGAAAGGGAATTTTAAATATTCATGTTTTATTCAGAAAATATGTTTTTTTTTGAAATAAGTTCATTCAGGCTGACAGTCATGCCTTGCGATGTACTCATTCGATTACTTTTTTTGGGGGAAAAAAGGGGGCCTCGTTCTTTATAGGACACTTCCATTTTTTCTCATAATTTATTCTCCTTTTTCCCATTTTGGAAATTTTTTTTAAAACTTTCATTTTTTCAAACTGGGAACACTAACAAAGATAAATTTGGGTTGAAAATCTGGCGCATTTGCGTTTCAATGTCTGTAAAAAAAAAATTCATATAAGTATTTTGAATGAGTTTTTTCGGGTTTTGGGGTCCTCTAAGGGAAAAGGTTTATATTTTGGTTTAATAGAATAGAATAGAATAGAATATTTATTGGTCCTTTATGATCAAATCATGATATAGGATGGGTCACAATGGGCCTTTTGGGCCATTACGTCAATGTCAAAGACAGAATTATCAGTATATTGGAATTTTATGTTCAGAGATTCAATAAAGAACCCACACAAATTATGGAGCCACAGAGTTGTGACATAGAAATGTAAAAAAAGGTCACTTCCAAATAGCAGTGTGTACATATATAACATCCCAAAAAATATAACAATACATCATAACAATATAGGAATATATAAAATATTTTAAAATAAGATTACATATAAACATAGGTTACCACTTTTAACAATATGAAAATCCCCACAAAGTAAATTGAAAGTACAGTTTACAGTTTTCGATCATGAAAAGAGATATTCTATGGTGGAATAGACATATGGGTCGTTAAGAAAAACCGAGTTTTTTTTTTTTTAATTTTTAAAAGGGTTGGCATCTTTAATGTCAGGAGGTAGGTGGTTGAATAGTTTGGCTCCTGCCAGTGAGAGGGTTTCATACAAACTTGTTGCGTGTTTTGGATTCTAATTGAATCAGCGTCTCTGGTTGGATATTGGTGTATGTATAGCAGGTTCTTCATGGAGATCTTTTCAAATTGCGTTTATATAGCAAATATATACATACAGGGAACAGTTAAATATGTGTTCCTAGAAAGTACGATCTGCAGGAGTCCAACTTCTTCAAATTGAATATTAGCCTCATAACCCTTTTTTGAGCCACGAATACTCTATTGATTTCTGAGGCGTCCCCCCACAGAATTATGTTGTAGGACAAATGAGAATGAATGAGAGCGTAGTAGATATTTAGGAGAGTTGGTCGATCAAGTTCATTTTTTAACTGGAGTATAGCATAGTACCCACTGGAAGCTCTCTTGCATACATGGTCGATCTGATGCTTCCAGTTCAATTTTTGATCTAAATGTATTCCTAGGAATGTTGTGGTATCTGAAGATTAAACGATATTATTTTGAACGCGCACGTTCTTCGGACCAGTATGAGTTTTCCTACCAAAGAATTGCATGAGGATGGTTTTTTTGCCATTTACCACTAATCTATTTGTTCTACACCAGGCCGTGAATTTGTCTGCTATCACTGATAGTTTGATCTGTAGATCTAATGGGTTATCAGCTTCCTCAGCTATAGTTGTATCATCAGCAAACAGGATCAGACATTTAGAACGTATATGAGATGGCATATCATTAATAAACAAAAGAAATATTAATGGTCCCAGAACTGATCCCTGTGGGACTCCCAGGCCCATTTCGTAAAAATCTGACTTGCTGTTCCTCAGTTCTACCAGTATCCTTCTGGAACTCATGAATGACATAATCCACGAGAGAAAGTTGCCCCGAATGCCTATGGAGTAAAGCTTTTCTTCAATGAATCTAAAGTTTATCGAGTCAAATGCTTTGGTGAGGTCGAAAAACAATGCTCCTACATACTTTCCATCATCCATACGTCTGTAGACGTATTCCATGAAGTCAACGGCGGCAGTTTCTGTTGATCGACCAGGATAGAAACCATTTTGTGATTTACTGATTATATTGTATTTCAACAAAAAAGGAAATATTTTATTGAAAATACAGCACTCGATCACTTCACTAATCACACTGGGAATAGTTATTGGTCTATAATTATCAAGTAAAAGTGGATCTTGTTGTTTATGAATAGGAATTATTTTTCCAATTTTCAAAATATCAGGAAATACTCCAGACTCAACTGAGAAGTTAATTATATGTGCCAATGGTTTGGCGATATATTCGTTTATTTCCTTCAATACTTTGGTGGATAGGCAGTCCACACCAACTGAATTTTTGTTTTAGTTCGCGGATCACTGAGATGATTTCTTGTTCGTGTACTGGAGAAAGTAAAAGTGTTGGAGATATTACCTATTTTGGTACATTCTTCAGTTAAGTTATTTCCAAACTTCGATTCAATTATGCTTGGCACATTTACAGAGTAATGCTCGGCAAAAGCATTTGATATTATGAGAGGGTCAGTGGTTGTTTCACCGTTGATGTTCATTCGAACTGGAAGTTCACTTTTGGTTTTCCCAGTTTTAGCTTTAACTGTTTGCCAAACTATTTTTTGCGTTTCTCGTGGATCAATAGAACTGTTGATTTTGTCTTGGGTATATTTAAATTTAGCCTGATTGATGTTACGCCTATGTTCTTTTTTCAATTCTTTATAGTCATGATTCAGTTGTTCGTTATTAGAATTACTCATCAGCCAAAAATAGGTCGGCCAACTTCCTACGTTCATCGATTATTGATTTAGTAGCCCAATTTGATTTTATATTAGAATTCGTTTTAATTTGAATAATTGGACATGTCAATTCTAAGGCGTATAGTATTGTATTAGAAAATAAACTGTACATATCGTTAATATTAGAATTACACTCAAACATATCTCTAAAATTCTCGTTCATCATAAAATTTTTTAGTTGCCATAGGTTTTCCTCTCGAGTATCTCTTTTAGGGACTTTGTTTTGAGCCAAGCGAACGTCATGGGACCCGTTTATTTTTAATATGAAGGAGATACTGAGGTGATCACTTATATTGAATTGCTCCACCCTTTCCGAAAATTGGTCAAGGGGTAAATTGGTTGCAAAATAATCTATCTGAGAACTGTATTTAGTGCCATTCTTGTCGGTAATGATTCTAGTAGGCATATTGTTTTTGAACATCATGTTATAACTGGCTAATAGATCTACAAGTAATTCTTTATCTCTTTTCTTTTGAGTGGTACAATTCAGATAATCAATATTCAGATCGCCACATAGTATAACATTCTCAGAGAGGGTGAAGCATTCGTTCAGAATGTCTGTCCCAAATTGATTTCACCACTGGCGGCCTATAAATATTTATCAAGATTTTTTTGTTTTTTAATTTAACTAATGGCACAGCATTTTAAAATATTGTTTCCTTCAGAAAATTTGGAAATATGTTCCCGTTTCTTAAACTGTATATATTTTTAGTGAATATGAGAACTCCACCATTTTATGCATTTGTCGGTTGTAGAAATTTGCAATATTGTAGTTTCAATATTGACAGTTTGTATATTATTGTCTGTGCACCAAGTTTCTGAAATGCATAAAATATCAATATTTTGGTTTTCGTCAATAACTCTATCTGGTTTGTTTTATTAGTTAGAGATTGAGAATTTATATGCATATTTTGAAAACTGTTATATTGTCTGTTGTACAGGTGATGAAGAAATGCGATTAGTAGGTGTTTTTCAATATTTGTTCCGAAAGAATTTCTAAATTCAAATCTTTTTACCAGTATTTGTTTGGGCCAGAATGATGGATCGTAGAGGGTGTCCCGAAGTTCCATACTTGCTCCTATTTTAAATGACTTGAGTTTGCCTAGACTGTTGAGTTCTTCAATTTCGAATTCATTATTCGGTAGACGCTTGCCAAGATATGCCTTCACAATGTTCATAGTCACTGCTGGTTTGCAGCGTCCTACGTATAACCAAAGCATCGGGCTGCCTGCGGTAAATTCATCTTTTTCATCATTCGGATTTGTAGCTCATACTATACATTTATTCATCAATCACAAAATCTTTGATGGAATATTTTCAGTCTATGAACAGCATTCAATGTTGGATCAATAATGTTAGCAGCTTCATTTATCATTCGATCTGCCACATTTGCCAATACGTCTTTCTTGCATTTTTATATGCATAACTCCAAGTTACCAAATAGTAGGTTTATTATGGAATATTTTCAGTCTATGAACAGCTTTCCATGTTGGATGAAGTGATTATATTGAATATTACATATATATATATATATATATATATATATATATATATTCCGTTGTGGATTATCTGACACAATGAAGAAAAGAAATATTTTATTATATTTTATTCATACATGTTAAGGATATAAAAAATCTATGGAATCATCCGAATCAATGTCTTCATCCAATTCCAGACATATCGTTTCATCCGAGTCGTAGACTGAATCTCCTGCACGTGCATTGACTTGAAGATCTTCATGTTCATTGGGCACCCATCGCTCCAAATTATGGTCCCATATGACGGCGCGGACGGTAGATTGTTGTCGTCTCATCCTTTCTCGCATCAACTCTTCTATAGTCATTGAAGTTGAACTGACTTGATTGTCCTGGATAGATGCACTATCCGAAGGATTTGGTATGACTACCAGGGGTTGCACGGGACCAGTGGTAGAGTCAGCTTCACATATAACTTTTGACATTTTGGATGCTAGTGTGAAGGAATGAATCAGAAACCATTCAATTCATAGATATCGAATGAATATGAGAATACAGTTAGAAGTAGCGGGAGTACCCCCTCCTACACATGAGTGTAGATGGAAGGGAGAGTGTCGAAAATATGTGTATAAAAGGTGACACACATGCCAACTACATCAGATCAAAGTTTCAATCTTTGATTCTTACATTCAGTTTGAAAATATCATTAAAGTTATTGAAATGAATACCGCCGAAAGTTGCAGCATTTTATCAACTTTGTTGGGTGATGGAGCTGAGAAGTATTTGTCAAATGGTGTGATTCCAGAATTGGATCAACCTGAACATTCCGACACTACAACGCCAGATGATTTTGATATGGCCGAGTTTCTCATGATGACTGATGAACCAACAACAGCAACAGCAACAACAATTGATTATTTGGAACGTGATATTGAAATATCTCAATTATTGCCAACCTGTTCTTTGCCGCCCAATAAGGAGGAAGAGAAAGTAAGACGGGTGAAAAATAGGAGGAGAAATACAGTCGATGTTACCGACCTGGTGGTTCCAAAGCCCGCTTCTTCCAAGGCTAAAGGAAGGTCAAAAAAAGGCAATTCAAGGAGAACAGCATCATCATCATCATCTCTTACCCCAGATTCCATATCAACGTCACTATTGAATTTCATTGATCTTTCATCGTATGCCCCCCTGCAGAAATGTGTTGGAATTCAAAAGTTGGTGAAAAGAGGCATCCTTGATAAGAAAGCAGTCCTTGCTCAGTGCGACGAAAAGGATCAAAGTTTGCAAGAGGACGTGAAAACCATAGCTATACTTCAGGGGCGCATCATGAAGAGAGATTTGGCAAAAGTTGAAAATCAATATGATTCTCGTATCCAAAGTTGATGTGGAGCGGAGAAACAACAATGACTTGCGCAAGAATGCAGAGAATGAGTTGAATGAATTCCGCAACACCAAGGAAGCTGTCATGATGACATATCAGAAGTGCATAAAAGACTTGAACAATGTACTTCACATTGATAGTGAATAGTTTCTTATTCATTAATTGTATTGAATTGAACATATTGAATTTGAATGTGAAAATGTAATTGTGTGGGTTGTAGACAATTAAAATAAAAAATACTTTGAAGCATAAACTAGTTTATTATTTTAAAACATTATATCATATAGAAATATTACAAAATGGCATTCTTTGAGATCCATGAATTGTGTTCATTGGAAAAACCTAACCATTTGACAAAAACTTTTTGACCTTTTCTCTTCAATATCTTCTCGACAAGGTACGTCCGGATTTTGAGTTTCTGCAATTCAGCTTCATAGAAGCGGCCTTGAATGGGATTCTTATCCATGTCTTCGAGAATGTATGTTGGTGGATATGTGCTGTTGGCTTTGACGACTTTGAATGATTCCGTGGTGAAGTTGGCTTCATAGCCCTTTTCGAATAAATTTTTATACTTGCTAATACGAACTATGTCATTCACTCGATATTTTGGCTTGATTTTTTCATCTTCTTTCTTTTTTTCTTTTTGATGATTTTCAACTTTGTAGTGGTTTTAACTTCGATGGGTTTCATACCTATTGTGCGATGTTTCTTATGGTTATATCTATGCGTTATGATTGGAAGGAATTCCAACCATTTATGATTTCCATTCATTGAAAACTCCTTATAGATCCAAGTTTCGATTGTTCGAATTACTCTTTCAGCCATAGATGCTTTTGTACCACTAAAAGTGGAATAATGTTTAATATTTTTTCGCTTCATCAATGACGAAAAATTGCTTTTGTAAAATTCCTTTCCTTGATCGCTTTGCACATGTTTCGGAGAATATTTGGCATCTTCCAATACCATCTCCATGGCATCAGTTATATCTTCACCGGTTTTTGTTTTGACTGGTTCTGTCCACATATATTCAGAGTAACAATCGATGACCACTAAAATGTATCGATAACCATTATTAATTTTGGCATAAGGTTGAAATTCTGCCAGATCTATTTGCCACAAATCTCCTTTGCCTTTGACGACAGTTGATCTTCTCTGAAAGTTACGACGAGCTGGCTTATGTAACTCGTCCACAATATGACGTTTAATATTATTAGCCATTCTTCTTCTTCTTCTCTGTTGATATTGCAATGATGAAGTGATTGTTCAATGAAGTTGTATCAATATATAATACCTTCTTCACGTAGCTCCTCTATTATTGATATGATCTCATTTTCATGTCCTGTATGACCGGATGCTTTCGAAGCAGTCGCAAACGAAGCAGTCGCAAACGATCCACTAACTCTCTAGGTTTATTCCAGTATACATAATTCTTCGGTTTCGATGTAAACAATTTCTGTAACTTTAATTTTTTCATTCCTTCACCGCTTTGATTCAGAAGTGCATTGGAAATATTTCTCGATTTCAATAGTGGCTTGATGACTTCTTGATATTTCTTTGATTTTTTATATCTTATTCCATTTTTCACTTCATACTTTTTGTACAATGATTTCGTAAATTCCAAAATTTCGATATATGTGTTTCGAATTTTTGCATCACCAACTCCAGGCGGTTTCTTGAGGAATATCAAGTTATATAAATCTGAAGTCCCAGGGTATTGACGTAATTGCATTGTACCATTCCAGAAGGAAATATTTCCATCATCAAAACGGACTTCTAGATTTCCCATTTTTAGTGTTTGTGTTGAAGGATCTACCCTCACACCATAATTCACATCATATGCACTATTGCCATTTCTAATATTTTGCAAATGTTGTTTTATTCTCAAACCATTGCTGGAAGATTCCAAATCTCGTGAACTCGTCATTGATGAAGTGGGTGTTTCGAATAGGGTAGTTGCAGCTATTTTCTCGCCATCCATATCTTTGATGGTTTCATTATCAATACCTGAAAATGATGTATCGCTGCTGAAATATTGTTTTTTCCCAATTGGAGTGCTGGTTCGAATGGATCGAGAAGGTGTAGACGATTTTACAATAGCAGCAGAAGAAAGAGCATTGAGTGGTTTTGTGATAGGATCATGAAGTTTTTCAAGGGCAATATTTTCTTCCACATTTCCACTTTTGATGGAATTGAATTTTTGTCGAACAGCTTTGGTCGCTTGAACTAGCTGACGTTTTAAATCCATTTTGGTTTCTACACATTCATCTCGCAGGAGATTCATTATTTCGATGACGAGTTTATTGTAGTGACCCTGACGGAGTTCGATGAATGATTAAGTCTTTTCGAATTGAGATATCAAGGATATATGAATTTGTCGAATCCTTTGCGATATCGTCCATCACATACTTTTCGATCTTATCAATGACTAGGAATCCATACTGATCATCCCAACAATTCACGCACATCATTTGAAATTCTTTGAATGTGACATCGGGCGAGACGTGATCAGAGAAAATATGATGTAAGTTCATCTCGTCTTGCTTGAATATGACGATGAAGTTGGTATTGTCACGTACTAGCTGTTTGGAAACTCGTGAATAGGTCTGTGCTAGATAGAAGCAATCAACATCTTTATGGCGTCCCATACAAAAATGATCGGATAATATCCTGCTTTTCACAAATCACATCATCAAAAATGAAAACTGAATTTGGTTTGGCATCAGAGGGTTGCACAATGTCTGCATTATTACTGAATGTGAAGAAACCCAATCCTTCTATTGGTGCTAACACATTGCACAAGTATTCATATTTCGGCTGATTCAACGACTTTGAATAGAGATAAACGTTTGCAAATCGCAATCCTTGTGGATGTGTCAGTAGAGATATCATGGCATTTGTCTTTCCACAATTTGACGGACCGATGATTAATGAGCGAACAGATGATGGAAGTAGTGGGCCATGTCTCAATGAGTTCGCTCCATTTAATCCAGTCCCGATTTTCTCATCCAAATTATCTACTGCAAACTCTTCTTTTTGCTTGACAATGCGCATTGTTTGACGGTTCGACACTTATTAACTTATTAATGCAAGATGTGCGAGATATGCTTCATTTAAATGTCTACCACCAGACGGAGCAGACGTAAAAGTAACAGATCGGATAATAATAAAAAAGGCCGAGGATTTGTAAATTCTTTAATAAATAAATTGCCGTTTGAATTGCATCTGCCTGGAGGGTATCAATTTTGTGGACCCGGAACTAAATTACAAAAACGATTGGCACGCAACGATCCAGGCATCAATAAATTGGATAGGGCCTGTAAAACACACGACATTCAATACTCGGAGAATCTCGACGATATTGAAGCTAGACACAAAGCGGACAAACAACTTGAATACAGTTCTTGGGATAGGGTCAAATCGAAGGACGCAAGCATTCGTGAGAGAGCAGCCGCTCTACTCGTCACCAACATAATGAAGGCAAAAAGGCACTTCGGTATGGGTTGTGATGTAGACAACTCCAAACGAAGGAGAAAAAATAAATCATCGAAGAAAAATGGGCGAAATAAAATCAGAAAAGTAGCTTTCGGAGCAGGAATTGTACGAAAAGTTCGGGATGAATTACATAAAGCTGGAGGTAATCAACTCGTGACAAACAATAGAAAGATAGCTACAACAATGGCGTTGAAAGCAGCACGTAAATATTTGAAAGCAGCAGGCGGAAAGAAAAAAATTCGCACACCTCGCATTATACCTATTCCGAAAGTTGGTGGAATTTTACCATTGATACCAATTTTTGCCGGATTGTCTGCATTGGGTAGTTTGGCCGGTGCTGCTGCAGGTAAAAGCAGAGCTATAAATTCGGCAAGTGCGAGCAGAAATGATCTGAAAGAGGTTAAACATCATAACAGAAAGATAGAGGCGATAGCTTTAGGAAAAAAGGGTAGTGGTATATTCTTGAAACCATATCGCAAAGGTCTCGGTATCTACCTCAAACCATATACATCAAAAAACTAATTGATGCCCTACCTCTTAAACCTCTCACAGATATCGATCTGACATATTATGCCAAACAATTGAAAATTCCACATTTTCGTGGTGTGTTCATGCGTGATAATTTGCCAGCCTCAGGACCACGTAATCATGAAACAGCCATCATCAATTTGGATGGATTCAGCGGTCGAGGAACACATTGGGTGGCATACAGGAAAATTGGAGGAGTTGCAACATATTTCGACAGTTTTGGAGATTTACCCCCACCAGTGGAGTTGATCCATTACTTCCGGAAAGGTATACATGCAGTCGAAAAAATCATGTATAATTATGAACGTGAGCAGAAATACAATACAGTTGTGTGTGGACACTTATGCTTGAAGTTTCCCTCTCTTCCAATCACCCGCAAAAACGAAAATGGATTTCACGCCAGAAATGGATCGAGAGGCTATTAAGAGAATGGGGCATTCCCTCATCGCATATTCAATTTTACGCAGCTTGAAAAAAATGAGTAAAGGTCAACTTGCAGATATGCCCAAAGAGGTCATGATTTCTTGTGCAGCTAATGAAATTGCATCGGTTTGGGAAATACTTCCCAAACACCTTCAAGAGGATATTGATATTTTAAAATATAAATATTGCTATGAACATCATATGGACAATGCAAGTGTTGGAACATCAAATTCCAGTGATGTGAATGATGGACCCATACCTCGAAAACTATTTTGTTGTTATTGCATCATCGATGATTGTAATATTGGCGCCAATAACAATCAAGTTGAATTAGGACACACAATGCCGCCGAGGAAACGAAGAAAATTATATCACATGTGTTGTGAACAACAATAAAATGATTTGTTATCATATGAATGCAATCAGTCATGTCACGAAAGTTCGAGCTACAAGCTGTTGGAACCAGTGTCTTGAGTGCAGACTTCTACCCACCCATTGAGCTGGATAAGAATAGCCGTTATGGATTGGGGCTTTTGAGATTCTATGGATGCAACACAATCCACAACATCACGGAAAAGAACAACTTGATCACTGTTGCCATCCCTTTAGAGGAAACAACACTCAGTATGATATATAATATAGAAATACCAAGTGGCGCATATGAGATAGAAGAAATAAATGCTGTTATCCAACGAGAACATGAATTTCATGGCGCGAAACATGAATACACCACAGTAGATGAATTGTTCAGCCTTCGAGCAAACAATAATACATTCGAATGTATGATGCAATCAAAGTATGTGGTGAACCTGAAACACAAAAACTCAATAGCATCCCTATTGGGATTCGAGAGAAAAGAATTCAGTGCGAATCGCATGCATGCATGCATGAATCTACATATCCTGTGAGACTCATTCGATTGGATTGCAACATCATTTCAGGGTCATACATAAATGACGAAGAGAACCATATTCTTTTTTCATTCGATGTTGATGTTGAGCCGGGTTATAATATAGCAAAAGAGCCAAACAACATTATTTATATGCCCATCAGCCCGGAAGGACGTCAGTTCATCGACAACATTACTCTACGCATATTGGATCATCGAAATAATCTCATTGATTTCGGTAGTGTGGAAGAAATAGTTGTTATATTGGAATTGAAGGAATTACAATAACGAATGTAATGGGTTTTTGCTACAACAAACGACAAAACAATGAATACGAAATATTTTCACCTAACAAAGATCGTCATCCATCAAATATCGTCAAAAAGAAAAGCTTTGCCAGGAAGAAGGTCATCCCACAAGTGTATGCTGAACGGCAAAGACATACATTGTCAGCGAGAGATCTTTATTTTCTAAAATCTATTGGGCTCAGAATTCGACAATAAAATGGTACTCGAAGCAAACAGTGACAAGTTGAATATTTTCAATGAACCAGTGGTCGATCATTCTCTCATAAGTCTGCACGAGCATACCTATAAACCGTACGGATCACCATTGTTCAAGAATTCAGATGAAATCCGAATTGCAATCAACAATCAAGATGTAATACTGGACATTGCCAACAGTTTCATTTACATTGAGGGAAAATTCAAACCAAGTGAAGTGAACAAAGTATGCTATCTTTCCAACAATGCTTTGGCATTCCTCTTCGATGAGATCCGCTATGAAATGGGTGGTGAGCAAGTTGCCGTTGTTCGAAAACCAGGCATAACATCCACAATGAAGAATATGGTTTCATTTGGTCAATCACACTCTCACATGCTTTTGACAACTGGATGGGGACTTTCCGACACAAAGCAACACATCATTGATGCACCCAGTCATTTATTCAGTGGAAAACTTCCTCTAAAATATTTGATGGGTTTTGCCGAGGATTATAAGAAGAGCATTTTGAATGCAAAACAAGAACTGATTTTGATTATAGCTCGCTCATTCAAGAATTCATATATTGGAGACGTTGATGCCTCTTTGGAAATTACAAAGATTGAATGGAAAATAAAACATATTGTGCCCGATGACAAGCAGAAGCTCAAATTATTCAGTAGAATAAATAAGAGTGGTCTGAATTCAAAAATCAAGTTGGCTTATCGTATGTGGGATCTTCATGAACTACCCTCATTGCGTAGCACATCTTCAGACATATGGGCAATAAGAACAACAAACACTTTGGAAACACCTCGCTTCATAATTATTGGTTTTCAAAGTACCAACGCATCCGAAAACAGAACATCGGATGTGACTAAATTCATAAATGCAGACATTAATAACATCCAGTGTATTTGAACTCTGAAGTCTACCCATATGAGCGTTGGAATCTGGACTTTGATAGGAAACTATACTCGTCAGCTTACTATGCATACGAGGACTTTCAACGTAGTTATTATGAAAAAGATATGAGTGAACCTCTTATGGACCTTGAAGAATTTCAACAAAATCCCCTATTTATCATTGATTGCTCACATCAACCGAGTGCCACAAAATCATCTACAGTGGACATCAAGCTGGAGTTTGAAACAAGAAAAACTAAATTTCCAGCCAACACCAAAGTCTATGCACTCATTATACATGACACCTTCTTGACTTACAATGCATTGGATGGCTCTGTTCGTAATTCATTTTGAAATGTTCAATATTTTATTTTTGTACTATATCTGAATATTTTTAAGTATATCAATGATGTTTATGTGTAATGGAAAAATAAATAAACAAGATTTTGTAAATATATGTTTTATTTCATATCAAATATCTACATGATCATATTCATCATCATATTCATCATATAGTTGATATTTCTCGATGATGTCGTCAGGTAGGAATGGTAAAAGGGTGTGGAGAAATCCTTCCAGATCCAATTTGATAATTGCTTCACAGAATTGTTGCAAGTTCAAGGCTCCTTGACTGAATTCCTCACAAAGTATTGCACCCTTGACGTACTTCTCGGATAAATGTGCACATCTTTGGATTTCATCTTCATCGAAGCAAACATTCAAATCATAGACTGTAGCATGGAGGACATCTTGACTCAAGGCATTCAAGTAGGAGTTCAATCTCTCGATGGCTGTATTGATGTCCACGGCTTCCGTCCAACATTGACTCGAGTAATGCATCCACATATTGAAAACTGAAACGAAAAAAAAAGAATTGTTAATATATTCCATTGATATTCAAATAATTTTACTTACATGAGAAAAATGTGATGCTCCAAATATATTATTTCTACACTGAATGTTATTTTTTATTGGAGAAATATCTATATTCAACATAAAATCACTATATCCTGACTATTAACATATAAACAATATTATCATTCAATGTAGTTGAATTCTACTAGAGGTCGAGTTCTCAAACTCCCTGCTACTTGTGGACTCTGACCCAAATATGTTATTGTATATTTGAAATCTGAAGCATTTATGCAACTGACATCGTCCGCATTGAATTCATCCGAAATACTTTTTGACAACCATGATTTGAATAATGTATCATTATCATCACGTAATGTCATCAGAATAGATCTCCCATATCGGGTTATGCAAATCGTCATACCAATTATGTTGAAAGCTTTACCGATGGGTAATGATGATATTGGTCTTTGTTCAAAAGCTCCCACCCTCTTTTCAATTATTGAAGAATTGATTCTCTTCAAATCCACAACTTTTGGAAGAAAACACATAGTAAGACTGTATGAAAAAATATAGATTATTTCACCTTATAAAAAATACACCCACTGAATTGAGAAACTTCTCGTACTCTGTATTCACTCTGATGATAATATCTAACATCTGATTCCTCATCAACAACTCCACACATTTTTCTAAGAGACCCCACCACCCCATTTTCAGTAGATGGGGGTGTGAAGGTCATTGCGCACTTGACCATCAACACACTCATCAATACTCGCAGTTCACTCTTAGCTCTCAGGATGAATGCCCTCCTCGCTTGGAGGAAGCAAGGATTCATGTAGGTCATGACTACACAGAATATGTATGCCTACACCACAACATTAGTCAAGGTCAAACAAACATCGAGATCATATCTCAAGGTTGCCGAAACAATCCCAACATCAAAACTCAAGGTCAAATCTCAAAGTCAGAACTCAATGTTATGAATGTCTAGGTCAAACTCAAGGTCAAAACTGAAGTCGAATCTCAAAGTCGACCAAACCCAATGTCAAAACTCAATGACAAATCTCAAAGTCAAATCTCAAAGTCAAACACACACCACATTGCACGCCTGCAACAATTCAAGGTCACACGTGACGTCATAGTGGTGGGGGGAGACCCAGAACCGGCTTAAATCTCCTACTACCATCAGTGAAAAATGATCCAAAAGTATGTCATATGTAATATAGACACTGGTGAGTCAGTATCCCTGGACCAGGCCGCGTAACACCACTCACATCCAATTTCGTTCCATGAACCGTCACTGAAGAAAATGCTCTAATGCAAAAAAGTTGAGATTTACCATCGAAAGACTACTAAAGGGTTTCAGTGGAAGACATATGAGACGAGTTCGTTCTTGAGATGGATTTGTTGATTATGGATTATTTTCGGACGGTAAGCATCCATTAAATTTGGTAAGGAAAAATTTATTAATAATTGTAATCAATTGCTGGGGAACTGCTGAAAGCTGAAACTGTTAGGATACCTGGTTTATCTGAGAAGATTGTTATGGCTCGATTAGAAGAAAACTGTGTACTGCGATGAAATAGTGCAGTCATGTGGAGAATATCCAACCGAATTATTACTTGCATATGCTCTCATTGGGACAGACCCAGCTATCTCTATCAGAATTGCCAATGTATTTCCTGATAACGATCCCAAAATGAGTAATTTTCTCATTGTTCATTTTATGAGAAGCATTGACGGTACAACGAAAAACTTTGTAGCAGACGGTGAGACGAAAATACCCGGATAAAAGAGACACGGCCGATGACATAACCATCCAGAAATCCAAGAATAATTTGTCATCTGAGGAATAAGGAAAAATAATAAGAATAATTGTCATAGGAAGTGACGCATTTGAGTCCGCAAGGTCACCACAAGATAAACTAACCTGGTCCAACACAAGATAATCAATAAAATATATTTTTGTATTCAGTGCAAATAGTTTATTAATCGCATAGCGCTTTCGACCTAGGAGGTCATCTCCAGTGCATGCCTGAAAAGTAAGTGGGTGAGTGAAACTGGATTGTATTTTTTGCTAACTCATTGGTTCGAAAACTTCTGGTAACACTAATTCGTCACGTTAGCACATGAAGAAATCCATGGAATAACGACATTCACAATGTAAAATAGATTAAAAATACTATATATCTTAGTTAAAAGAGAGAAAATTAAAATAAACTACAAGTTCTTGATTATTACAATGGGTGGTGCCAAAGTTGTACTGAAACAAGCAAAAGAAATGAAGAAGAAGAAACGCCAATCTATTTAGTTTCGTGTTTCTGTGGTGACAATCGAACAAAGCAGACAGACAGGTTCAGATATAACTTTCTTACCTAACATTTCAGACGTCTATGCAGAGAAATAAAAGACCTGTTCAAGTTTTTTTCAATATTTGAACAAAAATAGACACTGGTCAAGCCCATTCAATTCAACAACCACCAAGAAGTTTACCATTTATCAAAAAGCAGGAGGTGGAAAAGCTTGTCAAGGAAATGACTGAGAATGGCTCAATCGAAAAATCATCGGGATAGATCTAATAGATTCTGTATGGCTAATAGAAATTCAAATGACGTCACGAGGAGGGCAGTGGTTCTCAACATAAGCGGATCCTGGAAAGTGGGAATGAATGAAGGCGATAAGGATAAGTCTGCATTCACTGCTGGTAGCAGATTATATCAGATAACGCTCATACCTCTTGGTCTGTATAACCGCCTGGTGAACTTTGGGAGATTGATGGAGCTGATATTACGGGAGCTCCTTTGCAGAACTCATTTGATGTATCTTGGTTATGGAACGGAATTTTGGGGAACATATGGCTAATCTGCGTGGGATATTTGAATATTTCAGGAGTGCCAACCCCAGACTCAACATTCTCCCAATCTCAGGTCCTATAGTCCCTGCAGGAAGAAAAACGAGAATTGGGTCAACTTATAGGCTAATCGAGATGGCCAAGACCAGAAGATAAATCGGGGGTAAGGAGCTTTTTAGACCTGTGTATTACTGCCATCGTGACTCCAGTACATAAGTTGACAGGAGACCGAGTAAGCTTCCACTGGCCTATCGAGAGTTATGGAGTTTCCCCAAGTTGATGGCATAACGACATCTGAAGGCCTGTTCATACATGCAAGAAATAACGGATATCACACATACAAAAAAATCGAGGAAATATCGTCGAATACGGTCATGTCGAAACGTAAAAAAAAACTACTGTATTACCAGGAAGGAGCTTTCTGCCACCGCCAGGGATGACTTCTACAAATGTTTTATAAAAGGGATTTTCTTATCAGGACCGACGACGTGGCCCTGAAGTGGCTCCTGGAATTAGCTGAATGTATATAAAACCTGAACCAATTCTATTTCAGAATCAAATATCGCACAAGACGATTACATAGAAATTCGGATGACTTAACCAGAAGACCATGTTCAGAAGCTTATGAGCATTTTCATCGTATTGAATGCCATGAACAAGTCGATGATATCTAACAAACGAGACTGTTACCTGCGGATGAATGGACTACCTCAGATATGAGACAGGACCTAGAAAGCGATCCTATCATTGGAAACATCCTAACGTAGAAAAATGACGAACCAGGTAAACATTCCTGGAAAGATATTCCGCACCAAGATCCTATTTTCAAGGTGATGTAGGGTTTCATGGTTGTGGCGAATGAACTACTCAAACGGGTTAAAGAGTCACCTGTTTTGATGTCATCAATGTCCCGAATGGTCCTTACAGGTTTTGGTTGGCTAAAATTTCGAAAGAAATCGATAAGTGAAATTAAGAAATACAACGTGGGTGCTCCATTCGGATAGATAACCATTTATGTTCCCATGGACTCTATCAGCAAATGGTTAGAGGCCTGTCTCATACCTGACCGAGAGGCATCCACAGTTGCGGAATAATTGGTGGATAATATGTTCTCAAACTCTGGAGTACTGCGCTCCACCATCAGACGGATGGCATGCTTGGTTTTCTCTGAGGTTATGGAGAAACATCAATAGAAATGGAACAGACACCTTCCATTTTTTCCGGTGACATACATAGCAGCTGTGTTATGTGAATGAATACACCACAACACCACCTGCTGCTTGACGTTTATCTCCTGACGCACGATTCCAAGAAAGTCGTCTTTTAGTTCCAGTACATTTTTTTTGGAGGATTGATCCAGATTACAAGCGATGTGTACTGGTGGTATTACAAAAGTTAATTTTGATTGATTCTTAGAGTGCATTATTGTATTGTTTTTGTTGTTTTTCTGATGGCCACGAACTCCAAATCCGTAACAATATGTTGTATTTCGTAAAGATAAGAACAATTTACTGGTAAGGAATGTGGTGGTGTATTGATAGCCGCCAATTTAAAATATGACCGATAATATTTGTCTTCCCCTAATATTAGTAATGATGTGGACAAAATTTGGATCGAAATGAATTCAAACTCAATTATTGCGGAAGGCTTCAACATGCCAGGTATTGTAGCGTCAGATTCAAGTCATCCACAAAATATCGAGTTAAGTTAAATCCAGTTTTTCAGTCTTGTGTATCTCAAACAATTTCAAGTCAGTCTCAATGAGGAAGAGGTAAAAAAACATTCAATATCCAATTCAACTTCATAGAAGGCAAATTTCAGAAATCGGGGAATTTTTCATGGGTCAACTGATGACAATTATATTACGGAAAAGTTTAATACAACGAGTTATTTTCAAAATGTGTTCGACTTGCTTGCAGAACATTTCGAACCACAGTGGTTCAACAGGACCATCATAAAACATATTGAGACAAAGGAACACAACCGGAGAAGATACAAAAAAGTGGTAATCAGTAAAATCGACAAACAGTTCCACATCTTAGTAATAAAATAAAAAACTATATCAAAAAGCACATGAACAATACTTATAAAGCATAGAAAAACATAAATGACGATTCTTCGAACTTCGAAAATAAGTAAGGAGTGGGAAAAGAAACACCAATACAAATGGTCGCATGGTTCATGGAGGGAAATACCTAGGAAATGTATATGATCAAACCGCTGCCACCCATGACATGCCCTTCAACGATTTCGATATTTCCAACAATATTCTGAACACTGATGTAGGCATCAAGATGGTTGGGCCTGACAAAATTACTCCATTTGTATATAAGATATGCATATATTTCCTTATCGAACTCCTGATGTTCATATTCAACCTAATTAAACGAATGTATATTTTTCCTAGTGAATAGAAATCTACAAAAATCTGTCCGATTTTCAATAGTGGAACCAAGAGCGAAATTATTGTTTTAAGACCGGTCGGTGTGGCTAATATGTGTGCTTAACAAACTATCTGAATCAATTTTGTATAACAAAATATATTCACATGTTTCACTCTGCATTCAAGACGAATAACATTTTTTCGTGACCTCAAAGAGTACTGTTACGGAACTAGTAAAAAATAGAAGGGGAGCAACATAAAATGGTGAGAAGAAATATGTATTGAATCTATTTGGAAATTTATGGAAATGAAATATGAACATGAGGAGAATGATAAAGTAGTCAGCGCCTCTCCTGTTATCCCACCCGACGCATTAATTGACCACGTGGCAATGCGACACAGCGCACAGCTTGCCGAGCCGTGGTTGCAAAAACACAAGATCGTGACAAAATTACCTTTTGAAACATGCGGCCTATTTACACAACCGCAGAGAAAGTACAATAGATTCGGCTATTGGTTGGCCCGAAATGGTGGTTTGTTCGAACATTTAATGGAATAATTCCGAACACAAAATATTCAATTTGGTTTATCTTTTCTTGTAAATATTTTTTTCTCTCCATTCAAGAAATAATTGTTTTTCTGTTAGAAATAAGTTTTTTGTTTTTATTGTCTCACAGAAATATCGTTCGATTTTGTTTATGTTTGAGAATTTTCTTTTGTTTTCGAGGCCACCACGTCACCAAAGATATTTTGATCTACCTGTCGTCCGACAGATTGAATTAAATCAATGATTCAGTTTAATTTGTTCAAATCATCTGAAGTGAAATTATCGTCAATAATTCTTCTTCATTGCACATTCTCCCGACTGCTGCTGGTATGATACTGACGTCCTGAGCTGACCGCCGGGACCGCCCTGATTCTCCTATCTCTGTGTCGTGACGTAAATATATCTTTTTCGAGCGAGTCGAGGAGAAATTGTTATGCTCTCTCAACATGAAGCGAACTATTCTTTACGCTCTCATGAAACCACCGTACCCAAGATAAATAATTTCCGATACTGTATGTGGAAAATATCGTGAATTAGCATTTCCAGTACTTTTCCTATGTTCAAATATAGAATCTCAATTCATACACTATGACCAGAAACTATAACTTTCGTGGATAACCGTTTCTAACTTTCAGCGCGAAACACTACCGTGAGAGAGCTGGAAGTGGTTTGTCAGTTCTACTGAGGTTTCGTCAGAGAGAGTCTTGAGAAATCGTAACTGTTGAATATCAACTTAACCACGAATTATAACTGAATAATGTATGTAAAGCTGGGAAGCCCTCTGGAGTCCTTATGATTCTGAATATTGCTGAATCACGTGAGTTTCTTTTTTTTCCTGAACCTTAGCCTATTGGGATTTTTGTGCCTTCCGGTTTTTGTTTCACAGTACTCCGTAACTCTAGTCCCCTGTATCAGTCTGTACAGGTTCTTCACCGGTTGGCTACTGTATTCTTCGGGGTTAGCCTTGGCTGTCCGAATATTGCTTGTCTTTTGCGGTCTAGTGCCTCGCATTCTGACAATATATGTTTGTCCGTTTCTGTCCCTTTTGCCACATTGTCTGCAGGAAAGTTCTCCATTGTACAGCCCCATTTTGTGCAGGTGTCCTCTCATTGGGCTGTGACCAGTGAGAAAGCCCGTTACTGTTCTGACTCACGTCAGTTAGAATCTCATATTTTTGTAGTTTCATTTATTATTATTATGGTGAACAACAGGCAAGATACAATGAGCCAGCAGGTCCAAGTGTCATCGAAGGTTATCAGTGGGTAAACCGGAGGTACAGCGGATACACAGACCCCTGAACTCAAGGACTCCCACACTACCGTGAGGTGCCCAGTAAGGATTGTCTCCATCCCTCCCTCAAAAATCATTATGATACACCCCCTTCTGAGAGTGTCCAGATTTCTCTAGTCCAGAGATGTTCCGAGAACTCCAAAGTGAGAATTATCTGGTTAGTGGAATTACCTTTGTGTTGTCTGATCCTTCTAGTTGTCTGATCAATGTGAAATTTGGCAGGTGTTCATAATTCAGATGACAATGCATTATGGAATTTTTGCCAGAGAAAAAAAATCGGCTTCATGGCGGACTAGTTTTGTGATTACGGTTTGATTCTATTCAAAATTGGTATGCGGGGATTTTCGGGCACAGAGATCAGAAATTGTTTGTAAAATTCATAAATTCATGCGGCGACGAGTTTTGCGATCATATCCCGATTCCATTCAAAATTGGTTTGTGGGGGTTTTTGGGGTCAGACATCATGATTTCACAATTCATAAATTCAAGATGGCGGCCGTTTTTGTTATAATGGCCCGATTCCATTCAGAATTGGTGTGTGGGTTTTTTTGGGGTCGCAGATTATCAATTTTTGACATAATTCAATGTGATGACGGATTTCATGAATGACTTGAAAGAATTGAATAAAAATGAATGAAAAAAAGAATAAGACAATATTTTTCACAAATGTACTGGGAAGGAATTCATGTTTTTTAAATTGTTTGACCTAGGTTATTTAGGTTCAGATTTGGATTTAGAAGCTTGCCGCGAATATAAAATGGATATTCTTGCGCGGCAATATTTTAAATATGCTACTCACAGAAAAACCAAGATTACACAATTGAAGATTTTTTTTCCTTTTCAGTGCATTTGTATGAAAGTTTGTCCTAATTTTTTTTAATTAATTTCAAGATGTAGTTTATTTCTTTCTTTTCCTCATTCTCTCTTCTGAGTAAACCTCTGCGAGAAGTAATGCTAGCTCTCATCATTATAATCAATCTGATGAAAACACTACTGAGAGAGCTGAAAGCAGTTTTTCAAACAAGATAAGTCAGTTTGTGCTGAGTTTTCGTCAGAGAGAGTCTTGAGAAGTCGTAACTGTTAAATATTATCTCTTGACTTGTTTCAGTTCTTTTTACCCACGAATTATAACTGAATAATGTATGTGAAGCTGGAGAACCCTCTGGAGTCCTTCTAATTCCGAATATTGTTGAATCACGTCTTTTCTCTGCTCGAATGCTGGTCTAGTCGCCAGCTGTACCTTAGCCTGTTGGGCTTTCTGTGCTTTCCGGTTTTTGTTTTGCAGCACTCCGTAACTCTTGTCCACTGTATCAGTCTGTACAGGTTCTTCACCGGTTCGCTACTGTATTATTCAGGGGTTAGCCTTGGCTATCCAAATATTGCTCGTCTTTTGCGGTCTACCGCCTCGTATTCTGACAATATATGTTTGGCCGTTTCTGTCCCTTTGCCACCCTGTCTGCAGGAGAGCTCTCCGTTGTACAGCCCCATTTCATGCAGGAGTCCTCTCATTGGGCTGTGACCAGTGAGAAGACCCATAATTGTTCTGACTCACGTCAGTTAGAATCTTATATTTCGTCTGTAGTTTCATTTATTATTATTATGGTGAACAACAGGCAAGACAAAATGAGCTAGCAGGCCCAAGTGTCATCGAAGGTTATCAGTGGGTAAACCGGAGGTACAGCGGATACACAAACCCCTGAACTCAACGACTCCCACACTACCGTAAGGTGCCCAGTAAGGATTTTCTCCATCACTCCTTCAAAAATCATTATGATTCAGCCCCCTCTGAGCGTATCCAGATTTCTCTAGTCCAGAGATGTTCCGGGAACTTCAAAGTAAGAATTCTCTGGTTAGTGAAATTACCTTTGTGTTGTCTGATCCTTCTAGTTGTCTGATCAATGTCAAATTTGGCAGGTATTCCTAATTCAGGTGACAATGCATTATGGAATTTTTGCCAGAGAAAAAAAAATTCGGCCCCATGGCGGACTAGTTTCGAGATTATAGTTCGATTGTATTCAAAATTGGTATGAGGGGGTTTTCGGGCACAGAAATCAGAAATTGTTTGTAGAATTCATAAATTCATGAGGCGACGAGTTTTGTGATTATAGCCCAATTCCATTCACAACTGGTTTGTGAGGGTTTTTGCGGTCAGACATCATGATGTTGTCAAAAATCATGAATTCAAGATGGCGACGGTTTTTGTTATTATGGCCCGATTCCATTCAGAATTGGTATGTGGGTTTTTTTGGGGTCGCAGATTACCAATTTTTGACAGAATTCAATGAGATGACGGATTCCATTAATGACTTGAAAGAATTGAAAAAAAATAATGAAAAAAGTTAAAGACAAGTTTTTTTAAATGCACTGAAAAGGAAAGAATAATTTTTTAAATTGTTTGACCTAGGTTATTTAGGTTCAGATTCAGATTCAGAAGCTTGCCGCGGATACAGAATAGGTATTCTTGCGCGGCAATAATTTGAATATGCTACTCACAGAAAAACCAAGGTAACACAATTGAAGAATTTGTTTTTTTTTCAGTGTATTTGTATAAAAGCTTGTTTGAATTTTTTATTTTTATTCGATTTTAAGATGTAGTTTATTTCCTTTTCTTCTTCTCTCTCTCTCTCTCTCTCTCTTCTGAGTAAACCTCGGCGACAAGTAATACTATCTCTCATCATTATAATCAATTTTATGAAAATTGTTATCCATAGTTGCATGTATTCTGTTGATTATACAACAAATGAAATGAAACGAAACGAACTAGGAGTTGGATTATCTTCAATAATTTATATTTTGTATAATCCATGCCTCCATTAATATCACCTAATCGATATATGAAGGTTTTGGAATGTATTCATCAAGAGTAACACAGGGTTGAACCTCCAAACGCTTTGGATTGGTTTTCTAGGTGAGGATATATTTTTTCTTTGTTTCTCAAATACAGGCTGACAAAGTTTTTAGAAAAAAACAATTTTTTATGAGTTACTCAAGAACATTTTGGATGATTCCTATGAAATTTGGCATATTCATTTGCTTCGAATAATTCAATTGTTGGTTCCAGTGGCGGCCCAGAAGGTAATCTAATTGATATTAGGACAGATCATTGGACGCCACTGATTTTTTGAATGTAAATTTTTTTAATTAAGCAAACAAAGATACATCGTTTTTGTCCATTCAATTTATTTTGTATCTAGCTGCGTTTTGAGGAATAGAAACATAAAAACACGTTTTCCTACAAATAACAGAAAAAAAAATTCAACAAAAATTAGATCAAAGGTAGCCGGGCACAATCTCGACAACAATTGAGAGTTTGTTTGTGTCAAAGTTTGACAGCCTGTGACATGCCCAGTTGATTAATTCAATTAATGCATTTTGAGTTCGTTTATGCGTAGTATGCGGAATTATCATGCCAAGTAATCGCAATAGGTGCAGCTGAATACGCGGATTTTGTGTTTGTTTGCGGGTACTGTGATAGTTATGCGCTTGCTTCAGTAGTTGAGTACGCCCGTAGATTTTTGGACAGATCAGTGTTTGCCACTACTTTTCAACGTCTAAGAAAAACAGGATCAATCGTATTGCGATCTCGAGCAGATATTATCTTCGTACCCCCACAAAATGTTGTTTTTGATAAAACTTCCATCATGAAATCTACAGAACGTGATATATTCTGTTACTGTAAATAATGCTTTTGTTACTATGAAAACTATGTATGAGATGAAATAATTAACTTGAATCCCAACACCCCCCTTAAAAATTTCATTTACCCTTTTTCTGCCCTTTTCTGGTCTCATGGAAAATGTATGCTTCCATCATTAGCGACTTTGTTGGAATATCAGCTACCATTTCTGTAGTGGGTAGGATTAAAAAAATTCACCAATTTTTTTATAAGCATATCATAAAGTGATGACAGATATCAATGTGTTTGTTCGAGAATGAAAATGGGGTTTTTGACTAAACGCTTGGCCCCTGGTTGTCGTGAGAATCTGTATTTTTTACAAAATTTCCAACCTCAAAATTTCCTCAGTAATTGGCTTTTTTGGCTCCTCAATAAGTTATATATTAGCCTCTTTCTAGACAGACCACTGTTTCTGTTTTGGGAACCCCAAAAAAAGCTGCACCTGCCCTTTAAAATATACCCCCTTTTGATCTCTATTTCGAATGCACTCCCCCCTCATTCCCCAAAAACAAATCGAAATCCTGTCCTCAAAAAATGAGAGAAAATTTTGGGCCCTTTAATACCAAGCGCCCTGTTTCAGTTAATTGACTCTCCCCTCACTTGAGGCTATGCCCAAATCTGGTTGATCAAAAATACATAAGATAGCCGATCAATGACTGATACGGTTATTTTTTTCCTCATTCAAATATTCTGGTGATAAATTTTGCGTGGGTCAAGAGGGGATGAGGGCTTATATTTTCCCCCTTTAAATTTTTCAAGAACGTTCTGTATAAACTCCTTTGACATAACGTTATCTTTTTTTTCGATATCTTGGGTGAATTCAATACCTGGGGGGAATTGATGGGGGCCCCAAAACTTT